>PVJX010024180.1:7410-28480 GCA_004027295.1 Dolichotis patagonum | reverse complement strand
TATCTAGAATGTCTTTCAGTATTCTTTGGAGGCTTGGTTTGGTGTTCATGAAGATCTTCAGCTGTTCTTTGTCATGGAAGTATCGTATTTCTCCATCCATTTTGAAGGACAGTTTTGCAGGGTATGTCAGTCTGGGTTGGAAGTGGTTTTCCTTTAGGATCTGAAAGACTTCACTCCATGCTCTTCTTGATTTCATTGTTTGTGTTGAGAAGTCTACTGTGATTCTGATAGGTTTTCCTTTATAGGTGATCTGTCTTTTCTCTCGAACTGTTTTTAATATTCTATTCTTATGCTGGATTTCTGGGATGGTGATTATTATGTGTCTGGGTGTAGTTTTATTTTGGTTATGGCTGTTTGGAATTCTATATGCTTCACTTATCCAAATGTCTGTTTCTCTTCTCATGTTTTGGAAGTTTTCAGCTACTACTTCTGTAAATATCCTCTTGATATCATTTGGGCTGTCTCCTTCTTTTTCATTTATCCCTATTAATCTTATGTTATTTTTCTTTGCATCGTCTTGCAGGTGTTGAATTGTTATTTCCTGATTCTTAGTTATTTTTAATAGATCTTGTCTTTCCTGCTCACTGGCTGCAATCTTATCTTCGAGGTCTGAAATTCTGTCTTCACTTTCATTGAGGCGGTTTTTACAGCTTTCAATAGAATTTTTCATTTACTGTATATCTCCTTGAATCTGCTTTATGCATTTGGTATGTTTCTTATATTGTTCTTTGAGGGATTCTATCTGTTTGCTTTGTTCCTCTAATTTTTTAGCTGTGTTTTCACTAGATGCATTCACTATTTCTTTCAATGTTTTTATCAATTCTTCTTTTACCTGGGCAAGTATTTCTGGTTTGAATTTCTCCATAGCTTTCCCTATTTGCATATTTATTTCATTTGATATCATTTCAGATCTTTCAGGTGTATGGCTTCTTTTTTCTTCTATGTACACAGCTTCTAAGCTTTCTTGGGGAGGGCTAGGGTTTTGAGCCTGCCTTTTGGTCTTGCCTTTTGTCATTTTTCTGTATTTCCTTACTTTGAGCGGTGTTCCTAATCTTTCTCTGCTTATGTGGCAAATTACCTGTTACACCCTCGTTCCTGTAGGGGCAGTGGCTCCCCCACAGGCTCCTGGCTTCCTCACAGGGTCCTAACTCCTCTCTGTGGGCTCCTGGCTCCCTAAGTTGTAAGGTGAATGCTGGGTGTGGCCACCCCGGAGCCTGTGGAATCTCAGGGAGGCCAGGCCTCCATGCCTTGTCCCAGGCAGGTCTCCAGGAGGTTCCCTGCAAGTGAAGGGCCTACAGGTTCCAAAGAGTCAGGCCAGAATGTTGGTTTCTGAAAAGTCCCCGATCCCAAACAGACCTGGCCAAGATGCCAGTCTCCACCATATTCCCAATCCAAACAGCCCGGGCCACTCTGCGGGTCCGAGAGTTTCAGGTCCCAAAGAGACAGGCCGATATGCTGCTTTCTGGGAGACTTCCTGGGCGTGAAGGGCGGGGCTATGGGCACAAACAGACCCGGCCCAGATGCCGATCTCCAGGCAGTTCCCTGAGGATGAAGGGCATGCTTACCTGTCCCAAAGAGTCCCGCCGAGATGCAGGTCTGCACAGCCTTTTGATCCAAACAGCCCAGGCCACTCTGCGGGTCCGAGAGTTTCGGTTCCCAAAGAGAGAGCCTGAGATGCTGCTTTCTGGGAGAGTTCCTAGGCGTGAAAGGCGAGGCTACAGGCCCAAACAGACCTGGCCCAGATGCCGATCTCCAGGCAGTTCCCTGTGGATGAACGGCGTCCGTACCAGTCCCAAAGAGTTGCGCCAAGATGCAGGTCTGTGCACATTTTCAATCCAAACAGCTCAGGCCACTCTCCGGTCCAGGAGTTTTGGGTCCCAAAGAGAGCCTGAGATGCTGCTTTCTGGGAGACTTCCTGGCATGAAGGGTGGGGCTACGGGCCCAAAGAGACCTGGCCCAGATGCCGATCTCCAGGCAGTTCCCTGCGGATGAAGGGCGTGCTTACCAGTCCCAAAGAGTCACACCGAGATGCAGGTCTGCGCAGACTTTCAATCCAAACAGCTCAGGCCACTCTATGGTCCATGAGTTTCGGGTCCCAAAGAGACAGCCTGACATGCTGCTTTCTGGGAGACTTCCTGGGAGTGAAGGGCTATCTATTTCGTTTAATACTAGGTTACACACAGAAAACCAGATGTAAGTTTGATATTTCTTTCCTTTTCCTTCCTTTCCTTTCTTTTACTACTGATGCTGTGACATCACCATGTGCAACTCTGACATTATAACACCCTACTGTGACCTCATATATTCCAATGTGACATCACAATTCACAATTAACATCTCACAATTCTCATCATGACATTTAAATTATCTTACAATATCACAATTGCCAATTGTGACACCACAATGATGGATAGGAGATCGTGGTATCACATTTTGGCATCATGCTATGCCTTTGTGACATCATAATGCACGATTATGACATGTGTTCTATTGTGACCTCGCAACTCCCAGTATGACATTACAATTTACTTTTGAGATATCATGATTGCCTACTGTGATATCACAATTGCCCACTGTGATATCACCAGTACAATTGTAACATCACAGTGACCCAGTATGATATCACAATGTTGTATTGTCACCCAATAATGCCATATTGTTACCTCATGATGCCCAGTTGGAACATCACAATTCCCTATTTTAGCAAAACTACTCCTAAATTATGAGCACATGTTGCCTAATTATAAGAGCACAATTATCCTTTATGACATCACAATTCCCAACTGTGACATCACAGTGACATGCTATGACATCATAGTTCCACATTATGGCATTACAGTACCCCGTTGTGAGAGCACACTGCCCTATGTTGACTTGATGATACCCTCATCATGACTTGTCAATTCCCCATTATGACCAGGAAATTGTTTATGGAAGTTAGAGTTTTCTTTTGTGAAATCAATAGTGCCCAAGGTGACACAAGTGCCGATTCTGACATCACAGTCCCCATTATTCCATCACAATTCCCCTTTTTCAGAGGGTAATAATTCACTTTCACCTCAAGGTGCCCTGTGGTGACACTAGCTTGGCCCATTGTGACATCATCATTTCCGGTGTGACATCACAATTACCCTAATATGACCTCACAGTGCCCTCATTACAGCAGCACAATCAACATTTATGATAACACAATTCCCCACTGTGGCAACATAGTTGCACATTATTACATCACTGTACCAAATATGGCATCAAAGTATTCCATTGTGGAATCATAATGCCTCATTGTGACTTCACACATCCTATTGTGGAATCAAAGCACCCCATTGTGACATCATAGTTCTCCATATGACTTCAGAATTCCCCATCATGATATCATAATCATCCATTACAGCATGACCATAAACCCTTCTCAAAACAGAGTTCTCGAGTGATAACAGTAGATGCATCCTTGTGACAGAACAACACTCCACTTTGACATCACGGCTCTCTATTGTGATACAACTGTACCCCAGGATGCATGTTTTTCACTGTTACCTCACAATTCCCCATTATGATCTCACATTGGCCTCGTTATCATCTCAGTGTCCTCATTATGGTATCATGGCATTCCTTTGTGCGGTCACTATGCCCCACTGTGACCTGCAAAGTCGCTATTGTGATATCAAATATCCCATTATGACATCAAAATTCTCTGCAGTGCCATCAGGAAACCCCCATTAGGATCTCACTCTTCCCCCATTCTGACTTTATAAAGCCACATCATTAACTCATAATTTCCATTTGGATCACATAATGCTCCAATAGTGCCGCATCACAAGTTATGTTTACCTTAAATATGATTAGAAGATATATGAAGGCACCCTATAATCCATACTGCAGCTCCAGGCCAACTAAAAGTACTGGATTCAGAGTTCTAAGGTTTATGTTTCAATTTGTTTCTGCAAAGAAATGAGTTTACTTGAATGTAACATTTGCTTTTTCAGGCATTTAAGAAATATTTTCCACTCTCAAGATAGTGGAAAAATTGTAATTTTTTTATCTATTTCTTTTAATACGAGGCTCACACACAGAAAAAACGAGATGCCAGTTTGATATTTCTTTCCTTTTCCTTACTTTCTTTTCCTTTTCCTGCTGAGACATCGCCATGTCCTACTGTGACATGATAACACCCTATTGTGACCTCATATACTGGCAATGTGACATCACAATTCACAATTCAGATCTCACAATTCTCATCATGACATTTAAATTATCATACAACATCACAATTGACAATTGTGACATCACAATAATGGATATGACATCATGGTATCACATTATATCATCATGCAATGCATTGGTGTCATCATAATGCCCTATTGTGACATGTGTTCTGTTTTAACCTCGCAATTCACATTATGACATAAAAATTTCCTTTGTGACATCATGATTGCCCACTGTGACATCACAGTTGCCCACTGTGATATCACCAGGACCATTGTGACATCACAGTGCCCTACTATGATATCACAATTCTGTATTGTCACACAAGAATGCCATATTGTTACCTCATGATGCCCAGTGGGAACATCACAATTGCATATTATAGTGAAACAACTCCCTGTTTATGAGCTCCTGTTCTATAATTATAGCAGCACAATTAACCTTTATGAGATGACAATTCCCAATTGTGACATCACAGTGACATGTTATGACAGCATGGTTCCTCGTTATGGCATTACAATACCCGATTGTAACACCACCCTGCCCTATTTTGACATCATGATACCCACATCAGGAATTGTCAATTCCCCATTATGAACAGACAATTCTGCATTAATGGTACAGTTTTATCTTGTGACCTCATAACTGCCCGGTGTGACACAAGTGCACATGATGACATCAAATTCCCCATTATAGCATCACAATTCCTTTTAATTTCACAGTATAATGATTCACTGTCACCTCAAGTTGCACTGTGGTGACACTAACTTAGCCCACTATGACAGGATCATTTCCAGTGTGACAACACAATTACCCTATTATGACCTCACATTGCCCTCATTAGAGCAGCATAATCAACCTGTATGATACCACAATTCCCCACTGTGATGACATAGATGCACATTATGACATCACTGTACCAAATATGGCCTCAAATTATCCCATTGTGACATCATCATGCCTTATTGTGACTTCACACATCCTATTGTGGTATCACACCACCCCATTGCGACATCATAGTTCTCCATATGACTTAAGATTTCCCAATCATGATATCATAATGATCAATTACAACATCACAATAAACCCTAGTGATATCACAGTTCTCCAGTGAAAAGAGTAGATGCATGATTGTGACAGAACAACACTCCACTGTGACATCACAGTACCCTATTGTGACACCACTGTACCCCATGATGAGACACTTTTCACTGTTACTTCACAATTCCCCATGGTGATCTCACATTGCCCTCGTTATCATATCAGTGTCCTCATTATGGTACCATGCCATTCTTGATGCTGTAACTATGACCCACTGTGACCTCAAATTCCTTATTGTAATATAAAATATCCCATGATGACATCAGAATGCTCTCCTGTGTCATCAGGATACCCCCATTAGGATCTCACACTTCCCCCATTTTGTCTTTATAAAGTGACATCACTACCTCATAATTTCCATTTTTTCACATAAGGCTCCAGTAGGGCCCCATCACAACCTATGTTTACCTTAATTATGATTAGAAGATCTTCCAAGGCACACTTCTACCCTTCATACAGCTCCAAGACCCAAAAAAGTACTGGATTCAGAGTTCTAAGATTTATGTTTCAAATTGTTTCTTCTAAAAAATGTCTTCACTTGAATGTAACATTTGCTTTTTCAGGCAGTTGAGAACTCTTTTCTAATCTCAATATATTGGAAGAATTGTAATTTTTTATCTATTTCTTTTAATACTAGGTTACACACACAAAACCAGATGTAAGTTTGATATTTCTTTCCTTTTCCTTCGTTTCCTTTCTTTTACTACTGCTGCTGTGACATCACCATGTGCTACTCTGACATCATAACATCCTATTGTGACCTCATATACTGCCAATGTGACATCACAATTCACAATTAACATTTCACAATTCTCATCATGACATTTAAATTATCTTACAATATCACAATTGCCAATTGTGACATCACTATGATGGATATGACATCACGGTATCACATTTTGGCATCATGCTATGCCTTTGTGACATCATAATGCACTATTATGACATTTGTTCTATTGTGACCTCGCAACTCCCAGTATGACATTACAATTTTCCTTTGACATATCATGATTGCCCACTGTGATATCACAATTGCCCACTGTGATATCACCAGTACAGTTGTAACTTCACAGTGATCCAGTATGATATCACAATGTTGTATTGTCACCCAATAATGCCATATTGTTACCTCATGATGCTCAGTTGGAACATCACTATTCCCCATTTTAGCAAAACTACTCCTAAATTATGAGCACATGTTGCCTAATTATAAGAGCACAATTATCGTTAATGACATCACAATTCGCAACTGTGACATCACAGTGATACGTTATGACATCATAGTTCCACATTATGGCATTACAGTACCCCGTTGTGACAGCACACTGCCCTATGTTGTCTTGATGATACCCTCATCATGACTTGTCAATTCCCCATTATGACCAGGAAATTGTCTATGGATGTTACAGTTTTCTTTTGTGAAATCAGTACTGCCCAAGGTGACACAAGTGCCGATTCTGACATCACAGTCCCCATTATTCCATCACAATTCCCCTTTTTCACAGGGTAATAATTCACTTTCACGTCAAGGTGCCCTGTGGTGACACTAGCTTGGCCCATTGTGACATCATCATTTCCGGTGTGACATCACAATTACCCTAATATGGCCTCACAGTGCCCTCATTACTGCAGCACAATCAACATTTATGGTACCACAATTCCCCACTGCGACAACATAGTTGCACATTATTACATCACTGTACCAAATATGGCAACAAAATATTCCATTGTGGAATCATCATGCCTCATTGTGACTTCACACATCCTATTGTGGAATCACAGCACCCCATTGTGACATCATAGTTCTCCATATGACTTCAGAATTCCCCATCATGATATCATACTCATCCATTACAGCATGACCATAAACCCTTGTCAAAACACAGTTCTCCACTGATAACAGTAGATGCATCCTTGTGACAGAACAACACTCCACTGTGACATCACAGCTCCCTATGCTGATACCACTGTACATCATGATGCATGTTTTTTACTGTTACTTCACAATTCCCCATTATGATCTCACATGGTCCTCGTTTTCATCTCAGTGTCCTCATTATGGTATCATGGCATTCCTTTGTGCTGTCACTATGCCCCACTCTGACCTCCAAAGTTACTATTGTGACATCAAATATCCCATTTTGACATCAAATTTCTCTGCAGGGCCATCAGGAAACCCTCATTAGGATCTCACTCTTCCCCCATTCTGACTTTATAAAGCCACATCATTAGCTCATAATTTCCATTTTGATTACATAATGCTCCAATAGTGCCCCATGACAAGCTATGTTTACCTTAATTATGATTAGAAGATCTACTAAGGCCCGCTATAACCCTTCCTGCAGCTCCAGGCCAAAAATAGTACTGGATTCAGAGTTCTAAGATTTATGTTTCAATTTGTTTCTGGTAACAAATGAGTTAACTTGAATGTAACATTGTCATTTTCAGGCATTTAAGAAATCTTTTCCAGTCTCAAGATAGTGGAAAAATTGTAATTTTTTTATCTATTTCTTTTAATACTAGGCTCACACAGAAAAAAAACCAGATGCCAGTTTGATATTTCTTTCCATTTCCTTCCTTTCTTTTCCTTTTCCTGCTGAGACAACGCCATGTCTTACTGTGACATGATAACGCCCTATTGTGACATCATATACTGCCAATGTGACATCACAATTCACAATTTAGATCTCACAATTCTCATCATGACAATTAAATTATCTTACAACATCACAATTCACAATTGTGTCATCACAATGATGGATATGACATCATGGTATCACATTATAACATCATGCTATGCATTTGTGTCATCATAATGCCGTATTGTGACATGTGTTCTGTTTCAACCTCGAAATTCACATTATGACATTAAAATTTCCTTTGTGACATCACGATTGCCCACTGTGACATCACAATTGCCCACTGTGATATCACCAGGACCATTGTGACATCACAGTGCCCCACTATGATATCACAATTCTGTATTGTCACCCAAGAATGCCATATTTTTACCACATGAGGCCCAGTGGGAACATCACAATTGCATATTATAGTGAAACAACTCCCTGAGTATGAACTCCTGTTCTATAATTATAGCAGCACAATTAACCTTTATGAGATGACAATTCCCAATTGTGACATCACAGTGACATGTTATGACAGCATAGATCCACATTATGGCATTACAATACCCCATTGTAACACCACCCTGCCCTATTTTGACATCATGAAACCCACAACAGGAATTGTCAATTCCCAATTATGAACAGACAATTCAGCATTAATGGTATAGTTATATCTTGTGACCTCATAACTGCCAGGTGTCACACAAGTGCCCATGATGACATCAAAGTCCCGATTATAGCATCACAATTCCTTTTTATTCACAGTATAATGATTTACTGTCACGTCAATTTGCACTGTGGTGACACTAACTTGGGCCATTGTGACAGCATCATTTCCAGTGTGACACCACAATTGCCCTATTATGACCTCACATTGACCTCATTAGATCAGCACAATCAACCTTTATGATACGACAATTCCCGAGTGTGATGACATAGATGCACATTATGACATCACTGTACCAAATATGGCCTCAAAATATCCCATTGTGACATCATCATGCCTTATTGTGATTTCACACATCCTATTGTGGTATCACACCACCCCATTGCGACATCATAGTTCTCCATATGACTTAAGATTTCCCAATCATGATATGATAATGATCCATTACAACATCACAATGAACCCTAGTGATATCACAGTTCTCCAGTGAAAAGAGTAGATGCATGTTTGTGACAGAACAACACTCCACTGTGACATCACAGTACCCTATTGTGACACCACTGTAACCCATGATGAGAAACTTTTCACTGTTACTTCACAATTCTGCATGGTGATCTCACATTGCCCTCGTTATCATATCAGTGTCCTCATTATGGTACCATGCTATTCCTTTACGCTGTCACTATGCCCCACTGTGACCTCAAAATCCCTATTGTGATATAAATTATCCCATGATGACATCACAATTCTCTCCTGTGCCATCAGGATACACCCATTACGATCTCACACTTCCCCATTCTGAATTTATAAAGCAACATCATTAGCTCATAATTTCCATTTTGATCACATAATGCTCCAATGGTGCCCCATCACAACCTATGTTTACCTTAATTATGATTAGAAGATCTACGAATGCACACTATAACACTACATGCAGCTCCAGGCCAACAAAATTACTGGATTCAGAGTTCTAAGACTTATGTTTCAATTTGTTTCTGCTAAAAAATGAGTTTACTTGAACGTAACATTTGCTTTTTCAGGCATTTAAGAAATCTTATCCAGTCTCAAGATAGTGGAAAAATTATAATTTTTTTGTCTATTTCTTTTAATACTAGGCTCACACAGAAAAAAAACCAGATGTCAGTTTTATATTTCTTTCCTTTTCCTTCCTTTCTTTTCCTTTTCCTGCTGAGACTTAACCATGTCCTACTGTGACATGATAACGCCCTATTGTGACCTCATATACTGCCAATGTGACATCACAATTCACAATTCAGATCTCACAATTCTATTCATGACAATTAAATTATATTAAAACAGCACAATTGACAATTTTGACATGACAATGATGGATATGACATCATAGTATCACATTATAACATCATGCTATGCATTTGTGTCATCATAATGCCTTATTGTGACATGTGTTCTGTTTCAACCTCGAAATTCACATTATGACATTAAAATTTCCTTTGTGACATCACGATTGCCCACTGTGACATCACAATTGCCCACTGTGATATCACCAGGACCATTGTAACATCACAGTGCCCCACTATGATATCACAATTCTGTATTGTCACCCAAGAATGCCATATTGTTACCTCATGAGCCCAAGTGGGAACATCACAAATGCATATTATAGCGAAACAACTCCCTGAGTATGAACTCCTGTTCTATAATTATAGCAGCACAATTAAACTTTACGACATCAACATTCCCAATTGTGACATCACAGTGACATGTTATGACAGCATAGTTCCACATTATGGCATTACAATACCCCATTGTAACACCACCCTGCCCTATTTTGACATCATGAAACCCACATCAAGAATTGTCAATTCCCAATTATGAACAGACAATTCAGCATTAATGGTACAGTTATATCTTGTGACCTCATAACTGCCCGGTGTGACACAAGTGCCCGTGATGACATCAAAGTCCCCATTATAGCATCACAATTCCTTTTTATTCACTGTCAAATGATTCACTGTCACCTCAAGGTTCACTGTGGTGACAGTAACTTGGGCCATTGTGAGAGCATCATTTCCAGTGTGACACCACAATTACCCTATTATGACCTCACATTGCCCACATTAGAGCAGCACAATCAACCTTTATGATACCACAATTACCCACCGTGATGACATAGATGCACATTATGACATCACTGTACCAAATATGGCCTCAAAATATCCCATTGTGACATCATCATGCCTTATTGTGACTTCACACATCCTATTGTGGTATCACACCACCCCATTGCGACATCATAGTTCTCCATATGACTTAAGATTTCCCAATCATGATATCATAATGATCCATTACAACATCAAAATGAACCCTAGTGATATCACAGTTCTCCAGTGAAAAGAGTAGATGCATGATTGTGACAGAACAACACTCCCCTGTGACATCACAGTACCCTATTGTGACACCACTGTAACCCATGATGAGACACTTTTCACTGTTACTTCACAATTCCCCATGGTGATCTCACATTTCCCTTGTTATCATATCGGGGTCCTCATTATGGTACAATGCCATTCCTTTAGGCTATCACTATGCCTCACTGTGACCTCAAATTCCCTATTGTGATATAAATTATCCCATGATGACATCACAATTCTCTCCTGGGCCATCAGGATACCCCCATTAGGATCTCACTCTTCCCCCATTCTGAATTTATAAAGCAACATCATTAGCTCATAATTTCCATTTTGATCACATAATGCTCCAATAGTGCCCGATCACAACCTATGTTTACCTTAATTATGATTAGAAGATCTACAAATGCACACTATAACACTTCATGCAGCTCCAGGCCAACAAAATTACTGGATTCAGAGTTCTAAGACTTATGTTTCAATTTGTTTCTGCTAAAAAATGAGTTTACTTGAATGTAACATTTGCTTTTTCAGGCATTTAAGAAATCTTTTCCAGTCTCAAGATAGTGGAAAAATTATACTTTTTTGTCTATTTCTTTTAATACTAGGCTCACACAGAAAAAAAACCAGATGTAAGGTTGATATTTTTTTCCTTTTCCTTCCTTTCCTTTCTTTTACTACTGCTGCTGTGACATCACCGTGTCCTACTCTGACATTGTAACACCCTATTGTGACCTCGTATACTGCCAATGTGACATCACAATTCACAACTAAGTTCTCACAATTCTCATCATGACATTTAAATTGTCTTACAATATCACAATTGCCAAATGGGACACCACAATGATGGATACAACATCATGGTATCACATTTTGGCATCATGCTATGCCTTTGTGACATCATAATGCACTATTATGATATGTGTTCTCTTGTGACCTCGCAACTCCCAGTATGACATTACAATTTTCCTTTGAGATGTCATGATTGCCCACTGTGATATCACAATTGCCCACTGTGATATCACCAGTACAATTGTAACATCACAGTGACCCAGTATGATATCACAAGGTTGTATTGTCACCCAATAATGCCATAGTGTTACCTGATGATGCCCAGTGGGAACATCACAATTCCCTATTTTAGCAAAACTACTCCTAAATTATGAGCACATGTTGCCTAATTATAACAGCGCAATTAACCTTTATGACATCACAATTCCAAACTGTGACATCACAGTGAACTCTTATGACATCATAGTTCCAAATTATAGCATTGCAGTACCCCGTTGTGACAGCACACTGCCCTATGTTGTCTTGATGATACCCTCATCATGACTTGTCAATTCCCCATTATGACCAGGAAATTGTCTATGGATGTTACAGTTTTCTTTTGTGAAATCAGTACTGCCCAAAGTGACACAAGTGCACATTGTGACATCACAGTCCCCATTATTCCATCACAATTCCCCTTTTTCACAGGGTAATGATTCACTTTCACCTCAAGGTGCCCTGTGGTGACACTAGCTTGGCCCATTGTGACATCATCATTTGTGGTGTGACATCACAATTACCCTATTATGACCTCACAGTGCCCTCAATAGACTAGCACAATCAACCTTTATGATACCACAATTCCACCCTGTGACAACATAGTTTCACATTATGACATCACTGTTCCAAATATGGCATCAAAATATTCCATTGTGGAATCATCAGGCCTCATTTTGAATTCACACATCCTATTGTGGAATAACAGCACCCCATTGTGACATCATAGTTCTCCATATGACTTCAGAATTCCCCATCATGATATCATAATCGTCCATTACAGCATGACCATAAACCATTCTCAAAACTCAGTTCTCCAGTGATAACAGTAGATGCACCCTTTTGAAAGAACAACACTCCACTGTGACATCACAGCTCCCTATTGTGATGCCACTGTACCCCATGATGCATGTTTTTTACTGTTACTTCACAATTCCCCATTATGATCTCACATTGGCCTCGTTATCATCTCAGTGTCCTCATTATGATATCTTGGCATTTCTTTATGCTGTCACTATGCCCCACTCTGACCTCCAAAGTCCCTATTGTGACATCAAATATCCCATTATGACATCAAAATTCTCTGCAGTGCCATCAGGAAACCCCCATTAGGATCTCACTCTTCCCCCATTCTGACTTTATAAAGCCACATCATTAGCTCATAATTTCCATTTTTATCTCATAATGCTCCAATAGTGCCCCATCAAACCTATGTTTACCTTAATTCTGATTAGAAAATCTACGAAGGCACCCTATAACCCTTCATGCAGCTCTAGGTCCACAAAAAGTACTGGATTCAGAGTTCTAAGATTTATGTTTCAGTTTGTTTCTGCTAACAAATGACTTTACTTGAATGTAACATTTGCTTTTTCAGGCATTTAAGAAATCATTTCCAGTCTCAAGATAGTGGAAAAATTGTAATTTTTTTATCTATTTCTTTTAATACTACGTTCACACACACAAAAAACCAAATGCCTGTTTGATATTTCTTTCCTTTTCCTTCCTTTCTTTTCCTTTTCCTGCTGTGACATTGCCATGTCCTACTGTGAAATGATAACGCTCTATTGTGACCGCATATACTGTCAATGTGACATCATAGTTCACAATTCAGATCTCACAATTGTCATCATGACATTTAAATTACCTTACAATATCACAATTGAGAATTGTGATATCACAATGATGGATATGACATCATGGTATCACATTATAACATCATGCTATGCATTTGTGTCATCATAATGCCCTATTGTGACATGTGTTCTGTTTTAACCTCGCAATTCACATTATGACATAAAAATTTCCTTTGTGACATCATCATTCCCCACTGTGACATCACAATTACCCACTGTGATATCACCAGGACCATTGTGACATCACAGTGCCCCACTATGATATCACAATTCTGTATTGTCACCCAAGAATGATTTATTGTTACCTCATGATGGCCGGTGGGAAAATCACAATTTCATATTATAGCGAAACAACTCCCTCATTATGAGCTCCTGTACTATAATTATAGCAGCACATTTAACCTTTATGAGATGACAATTCCCAATTGTGACATCACAGTGACAGGTTAAGACAGCATAGATCCACATTATGGCATTACAATAACACCTTTGTAACACCACCCTGCCCTATTTTTACATCATGATACCCACATCAGGAATTTTCAATTCCCCATTATGAACAGACAATTCTGCATTGATGTGACAGTTTTCTCTTGTAACCTCATAACTGCCCAGTGTGACACAACTGCCCATGATGACACCAAGTCCCCATTATAGAATCACAATGCCTTTTTATTCACAGTATAGTGATTCACTGTCAACTCAATTTGCACTGTGGTGACACTAACTTGGCCCATTGTGACAGCATCATTTACAGTGTGACACCACAATTACCCAAATATGACCTCACATTGCCCTCATTAGAGCAGCACAATCAACCTTTATGATAACACAATTCCCTACTGTGACGACATAGATGCATATTATGACATCACTATACCAAATATGGCCTCAAAATATCCCATTGTGACATCATCATGCCTTACTGTGACTTCACACATGCTATTGTGGTATCACACCACCCCATTGTGACATCGTAGTTCCTCATATGACTTAAGAATTCCCCTTCATGATATCATAATGATCCATTACAACATCACAATAAACCCTAGTGATATCACTGTTCTCCAGTGAAAAGAGTAGATGCATGATTGTGACAGAACAACACCCCACTGTGACATCACAGCACCGTATTGTGACGCCACTGTACCCCATGATGAGACACTTTTCACTGTTACTTCACAATTCCCCATGGTGATCTCACATTGCCCTCGTTACCATATCAGTGTCCTCATTATGGTACCATGCCATTCCTTTATGTTGTCACTATGCTCCACTGTGACCTCCAAATTCCCTATTGTGATATAAAGTATCCCATCATGACCTCACTATTCTCTCCTGAGCCATCAGGATACCCCCATTAGGACCTCACTCTTCCCCCATTCTGACTTTATAAAGCGACATCACTAGCTCATAATTTCCATTTTAATCACATAATGCTCCATTAGGGCCCCATCACAACCTATGTTTACCTTAATTATGGTTAGAAGATCTTCCAAGGCACCATTCTACACTTCATACAGCTCTAAGCACCAAAAAAGTACTGGATTCGGAGGTCTAAAATTTATGTTTCAAATTGTTCCTGTTAAAAAATGTCTTCTCTTGAATGTAACATTTGCTTTTTCAGGCATTTCAGAACACTTTTCCAGTCTCAATATATGGGAGGAATTGTAATTTTTTTATCTATTTCTTTTAATAGTAGGTTACACACACAAAACCAGATCTAAGTTTGACATTTTTTTCCTTTTCCTACATTTCTTTTCTTTTACTACTCCTGCTGTGACATCACCATGTCCTACTGTGACATCATAACACCCTATTTTGACCTCGTATACTGCCAATGTGTCATCACATTTCACAATTCAGATCTCACAATTCTCATCATGAAATTTAAATTATCTTACAATATCACAATTGCCAATTGTGACACCACAATGATGGATATGACATAATGGTATCACATTTTGGGATCATGCTATACCTTTGTGACATTATAATGCACTATTATGACATGTGTTCTATTGTGACCTCGCAACTCCCATTATGACATTACAATTTTCCTTTGAGATATCATGATTGCCCACTGTGATATCACAATTGCCCACTGTGCTACCGCAAGTACAATTGTCACATCACAGTGACCCAGTATGATATCACAATGTTGTATTGTCCCCCAATAATGCCATATTGTTACCTCATGATGCCCAGTTGGAACATCACAATTCCCTATTTTAGCAAAACTTCTCCTAAATTATGAGCACATGTTGCCTAATTATAACAGCACAATTAACCTTTATGACATCACAATTCCCAACTGTGACATCACAGTGACATGCTATGACATCATAGTTCCACATTATGGCATTACAGTACCCCGTTGTGACAGCACACTGCCCTATGTTGACTTGATGATACCCTCATCATGACTTGGCAATCGCCCATTATGCCCAGAGAATTCTCTATGGATGTTACCGTTTTCTTTTGTGACATCATAACTGCCCAAATTGACACAAGTGCCAATGGTGACATCACAGTCCCCATTATTCCATCACAATTACCCTTTTTCACAGGGTAATGAGTCACTTTCCCTTCAACGTGCCCTGTGGTGACACTAGCTAGGCCCATTGTGACATCATCATTTCCGGGATGACATCCCAATCACCCTATTATGACCTCACAGTGCCCTCATTAGAACAGCACAATCAACCTTTATGATACCACAATTCCCCACTGCGACAACATAGTTGCACATTATTACATCACTGTACCAAATATGGCATCAAAATATTCAATTGTGGAATCATCATGCCTCATTGTGTCTTCACACATCCTATTGTGGAATCACAGCACCCCATTGTGACATCCTAGTTCTCCATATGACTTCATAATTCCCCATCATGATATCATAATCATCCATTACAGCATGACCATAAACCCTTGTCAAAACACAGTTCTCGAGTGATAACAGTAGATGCAACCTTGTGACAAAACAACATTCCACTGTGACATTACAGCTCCCTATTGTGATTCCACTATACCCCAGGAGGCATGTTTTTCACTGTTACTTCACAATTCCCCATTATGATCTCACATTGGCCTCCTTATCATCTCAGTGTCCTCATTATGGTATCATGGCATTCTTTATGCTCTCACTATGCCCCACTGTGACCTCCAAAGTCACTATTGTGACATCAAATATCCCATTATGACATCAGAATTCTCTGCAGTGCCATCAGGAAGCCCCCTTTAGGATGTCACTCTTCCCACATTCTGACTTTATAAAGCCACATCATTAGCTCATAATTTCCATTTTGATCACATAATGCTCCAATAGTGCCCCATCACAACCTATGTTTATCTTAATTATGATTAGAAGGTCTACGAAGGCACCCTATAACCCTTCATGCAGCTCCACGCCCACAAAAAGTACTGGTTTCAGAGTTATAAGATTTATGTTTCAATTTGTTTCTGCTAACAAATGAGTTTACTTGAGTGAAACATTTGCTTTATCAGGCTTTTAAGAAATCATTTCCAGTCTCAAGATAGTGGAAAAATTGTAATTTTTTTATCTATTTCTTTTAATACTATGCTCACACACAGAAAAAGCCAAATGCCAGTGTGATATTTCTTTCCTTTTCCTTCCTTTCTTTTCCTTTTCCTGCTGTTACATCGCCATGTCCTACTGTTACATGATAACGCCCTATTGTGACCTCATATACTGCCAATGTGACATCAAAATTCACAATTCAGATTTCACAATTCTCATCATGACATTTAAACTATCTTGCAACATCACAATTGACAATTGTGACATCACAATAATGGATATGACATCATAGTATCACATTATAACATCATACTATGCCTTTGTGTCATCATAATGGCCTATTGTGACATGTGTTCGGTTTTAACCTTGCAATTGACATTATGACATTAAAATTTCCTTTGTGACATCATGATTGCAAACTGTGACATCACAATTGCCCACTGTGATATCACCAGGACCATAGTGACATCACAGTGCCTGACTATGATATCACAATTCTGTATTGTCACCCAAGAATGCCTTATTGTTACCTCATGATGCCGAGTGGGAACATCACAATTGTACATTATAGAGAAACAACTCCCTGATTATGAGCTCCTTTTTTATAATTATGTCAGCACAATTAACCTTTATGATATCACAATTCCCAATTGTGACATCACAGTGACATGTTATGACAGCATAGTTCCACATTATCGCATTACAATACCCCATTGTAACACCACCCTGCCTTATTTTGACATCATGATACCCACATCGGGAATTGCAATTCCCCATTATGAACAGACAATTCTGCATTGATGTTACAGTGTTCTCTTGTGACCTCATAACTGCCCAGTGTGACCCAAGTGCCCATGATTACATCAAAGTCCCCATTATAGCATCACAATTCCGTTTTTTTCACAGTATAATGATTCACTGTCACCTGAAGTTTCACTGTGGTGACACTAACTTGGCCCAATTTGACAGCATCATTTCCAGTGTGACACCACAATTACCATATTATGACCTCACAGTGCCCTCATTAGAGCACAACAATCAACATTTATGATACCACAATTCCCCACTCTGACGACATACATGCATATTATGACATCACTGTACCAAATATGGCCTCAAAATATCCCATTGTGACATCACCATGCCTTATTGTGACTTCACACATCCTATTTTGGTAACACACCACCCCATTGTGACATCATAGTTCTCCATATGACTTAAGAATTCCCCATCATGATATTATAATGATCCATTACAACATCAGAATAAACCCTATTGATATCACAGTTCTCCAGTGATAACAGTAGATGCATCCTTGTGACAGAACAACACACCACTGTGACATCACAGCTCCCTATTGTGATACCACTGTACCCCAGGATGCATGTTTTTCACTCTTACTTCACAATTCCCAATTATGATCTCACATTGGCCTCGTTATCATCTCAGTGTCCTCATTATGGTATCATGGCATTCTTTATGCTATCACTATGCCCCACTGTGACCTCCAGACTCCCTATTGTGACATCAAATATTCAATTATGACATCAAAATTCTCTGCAGTGCCATCAGGAAACCCCCTTTAGGATCTCACTCTTCCCCAATTCTGACTTTATAAAGCCACATCATTAGCTCATAATTTCCATTTTGATCACATAATGCTCCAATAGTGCCTCTTTACAACCTATGTTTACCTTAATTATGATTAGAAGATCTACGAAGGCACCCTATAACCCTTCATGCAGCTCCATGCCCACAAAATGTACTGAATTCAGAGTTCTAAGATTTATGTTTCAATTTGTTTCTGCTAACAAATGAGTTTACTTGAATGTAACATTTGCTTTTTCAGGCATTTAAGAAATCTTTTCCAGTCTCAAGATAGTGGAAAAATTGTAATTTTTTTTATGTATTTCTTTTAATACTATGCTCACACACACAAAAAGCCAGATGCCACTTTGATATTTCTTTCCTTTTCCTTCCTTTCTTTTCCTTTTTCTGCTGTGATATCGCCATGTCCTACTGTGACATGATAACGCCCTATTGTGACCTCATATACTGCCAATGTGACTTCACAATTCACAATTCAGATCTCACAATTCTCAACATGACATTTAAATCATCTTACAACATCACAATTGACAATTGTGACATCACAATCATTGATATGACATCATGGTACCACATTATAACATCCTGCTATGCATTTGTGTCATCATAATGCGCTATCGTGACATGGGTTCTGTTTTAACGTCGCAATTCATATTATGACTTTAAATTTCCTTTGTGACATCATGATTGCCCACAGTGACATCACAATTGCACACTGTGGTATCACCATGACCATTGTGAAATCACAGTGTACCACTATGATATCAGAATTCTGTATTGTCACCCAAGAATGCCTTATTGTTACCTCATGATGCTCAGTGGGATCACAGCAATTGCATATTATACCAAAACAACTCCCTGATTATTGGCTCCTGTTCTATAATTACAGCAGCACAGTTAACATTTATGACATCACAATTCCCAATTTTGACATCACAATGACATATTATGACAGCATATTTCCACATTATGGCATTACAATACCGCATTGTAACACCACCCTGCCCTATTTTTCCATCATGATACCCACATCAGGAATTGTCAATTCCCCATTATGAACAGAAAATTCTGCATTGATGTTACAGTTTTCTCTTGTGACCTCATAAGTGCCCAGTGTGACACACGTGCCCATGATGACATCAAAGTCCCAATTACAGCATCACAATTCCTTTCTTTTCACAGTATAATGAGTCACTGTCACCTCAAGTTGCACCATGGTGACACTAACTTGGCCCATTGTGACAGCATAATTTCCAGTGTGACACCACAATTACCGTATTATGACCTCACATTGCCCTGATTGGAGCAGCACAATCAACCTTTATGATACCACAATTCCCCACTGTGACGACCTAGATGCATATTATGACATCACTGTACCAAATATGGCCTCAAAATATCCCATTGTGATCTCATCATGCCTTATTGTGACTTCACACATCCTATTGTGGTATCACAACACCCCATTGCGACATCATAGTTGTCCATATGACTTAAGAATTCCCCATCATGATATCATAATGATCCATTACAACATCACAATAAACCCTATTGATATCACAGCTCTCCAGGAAAAATAGTAGATGCATGATTGTGAGAGAACAACACTCCACTGTGACATCACAGCACCCTATTGTGACACCACTGCACCCCATGATGAGACACTTTTAACTGTGATTTCACAATTTCCCATGGTGATCTCACATTTCCCTCATTACCATATCTGTGTCCTCATTATGTTAATATGCCATTCCTTTATGCTGTCACTATACCCCACTGTGACCTCCAAATTCCCTATTGTGATATAAAATATCCCATCATGACATCACAATTCTCTCCTGTGCCATCAGGACACCCGCATTAGGATCTCACTCTAACACCGTTCTGACTTTATAGAGCCACGTCACTAGTTCATAATTTCCATTTTGGTCACATAATGCTCCATTAGGGCCCCATCACAACCTATATTTACCTTAATTATGATTAGAAGATCTTTCAAGGCACCCTTCTGTACTTCACACAGCTCCAATCCCCAAAATAGTACTGGATTCAGAGTTCTAAGATTTATGTTTCAAATTGTTTCTGCTAAAAAATGCCTTCACTTGAATGTAACATTTGCTTTTTCAGGCATTTGAGAACTCTTTTCCTGTCTCAATATTTTGGAAGAATTGTAATTTTTTTATCTATTTCTTTTAATACTAGTTTTCACACACAAAACCAGATGTAAGTTTGATATTTTTTTCCTTTTC
>PVJX010024179.1:0-28381 GCA_004027295.1 Dolichotis patagonum | reverse complement strand
GCAGGTCCCAAGGCGCCAGGGTCTCTCCCCTTCAGGCCCCCTAAAGTCCGCCATACTCACGGGCTATTTCTTTCTGATGAATTGACCATGACATTTCCAAAGTTCTGAAATGGCCATCAGACCACAGAAAGAATTCTCTTTAGGCTCCTGTTTGAAACCAGCAGCTACAGCAATCTGCTGGCCTTGCTTCAGGGCCAGTAAATAAAGCATTTTAATGGTGTTTTACTTTTCTTTGATAGATATCTCACCAATAATTTACTGGGATCCATCTGCTATAATGTGTCGTATTTTAAGGTAACTTATTTCTGTCAGAGGACTATTTTTCACCAGACACTTCCAACATATTTAAATGATAATGTAATCTTTTTATGGGATAATTGTATGTAATAAAGCAATAAAACCTCAAGGTATTATGTGTTATAATAGGACCTTGCCATAGCGTGACTCAATATAGAGCTATATCTTCTGAAGCATAACAATTAATTATGATAGAAGTTCAAGCTAGTGCTTAGTCTGCAAATGGCATATAAGCCTAACACCCACCTCAAAATAAAAATAATAAAATTAAAAAAGAGCATTACTACCTTAATGTTAATCTCTTAGTGACAATGAAAAACAGCATTCAGTTTAGAAAAATCATTTTCCCATTCAATATTACTCCAGCTGAATAAATGCCGCAAACAATTGCAACTGGAAGGACCCTACTGTGTTGCTTAGACCTTTCATAGGACTGGAGAAAATACTGAACAAAATAAGTAGAGGACACTCCTGCCCTGCAGAAGGATGAGCCAAGTGACCTCAAAGTTCCTGTTCATCCGTGAGTTCTCTAGCACTTCAGTGGTTACTCACCATTTCATGAATTTTTTTTAAATCATGGGTTTTTCCTACTACTTTAAAAGATAAATAAATTTATTGTTGTAGTTTATGCAATTAAGTGGTTGTAAAAACTGATTCAGTAGATCCCATGTACTTTTTCATGGAAAAAAAATTAACTGAAAACAAGTTACTTCACTTTTTCCAAGCAAATGTCTTAGTTTTCACTAGATTCCAAATAGAGTTAAAACTACACCATGTGCCAAATGCTTGCCAAGGGTATGATTGGTTTCTAACCAAAGGTCTCATTGAAAACACTCATTTCGCTAGTTGCAACCTTTCCCAAAAAATTAAGAGCATAACTTATGAAGGGATAATAATTAAGTTCTCCATAAAATGTTTGATTTACTTACTTAGTATGTGTTTTCAGAATTCATGGAAAGTTATACTTTGATACAAAGCCGTATGATGAACACTGTTCAGCCAAGTTATAAATCTCAGCAAAGGGAAGTTTAAATGGCAAGTGTTGGGTAGGGCAGTGCCCTCACTGCAGCTTAATTCTGCTCCAACAAAGATGCATTCATGAAGCTACTGAGCCACTTAATGCTTGAGTCTGTCACCAGTGAGACATAACCCTGCCAGAGCTGTTAGGGACGCTCATCAGGAGAACTCAAAGTTATGAAAAAAAAAAGCTATACATTATTGTACCTGGGGTTTTCCTATACACTAGGCTTCTTATAGCTCAAGCACTATGCTGGCACACGTATTTCATTAGGAAACAATGTGCTTTTACAGTTTGAGAAAACTAAGAAGTTTCAGGTTCAACCTACCACATAACCAATGGGTTTTTTGCTTGTTTTCTTTAATTCTGTATTCTGTTTTTAGGCATACAAGCACCTCTTAACCGAAAAAAATCAAACAGACATTAAAAATCATTGCTGTTCAAGTTTGATATACTTTACTTTTTATATAAAAGGAAATTTCAGTGATCAAAATGGGACTGTATATAAACCAATTCCTGCTTCATGGGTTGTAATTTTACTTTAGGGCCTAATTTCAAAGATTTACAGAGTATGTTCTGTTGGAAAAAATAATAATTGCATAAAAATAGTTTAGTATGCATGGCTGGGGGTGTAGTTCAAAGGAAGAGCTAGGGCATAGATGCAGGAGGCCCTGGGCTTGATCCTGGCACTGGCACGTGGTCACCTTCCCCCCGTAGTATACAGTTCTCAACACTTTTCATCCTAACTCTCCACTTTTAATTCCCTATATCATTTGTCTATTAAAATGCCTAAAATAGGAGAAGCACTCCCCTTAAGCCTTAAAGACAGAAGAGAAAGACTGTCTAGATATAATGTTATGTCACTATGTTGTCACCAATTTTGGAGCTGTGCTGCTCTGGGTGAGTCGCTTGTGCTTGCCTCTCACTCTCCACTGCCACCCAGCACCCTGCATGGCTTGTGGAGTCCCAGGTGTTCCGAGGCACCCGTAAAGGGAAAGAAACGCTGCTCTGAGACAACCTCGAGGGCACGTGCTCTATTCCATTTCACACTTCATCACATGGGAAGACGCTTCACTCCCACTCTGCTTCTCATTCTGAAATAAGAGTTGATGAAGACACTGGTAACTAAAATTTTGTGACCTAAGTAAATTAGGTCACATATAGCATCCAAGTTTAGAATTTTTTGGTTTTTTGTTTGTTTTCACTGTGCAGGGAATCAACCCAGGGCCTCATGCATGTTGGGCAAGCAGTGTACTTGCTTCAGAGTCTGCCTTTTAAACTTGCAACTTTAATTACACAGGTTTTACCGGAGCTGCTTCTGTCCAATTTAGTGCGTTTATTGTGGGTCTTGTGCATAGATTCCTTTCAGTTCTTTTTGTTTTTCTGCTGGTGCCTGCCTGCTGACTCCTCAGCAGTCATCCTCTCTTTACCCCCATGCTCTACCTTCAACGTATTTCACCTTTTTCTTTGTCTTCTCACCTTCATTTTCTCTAAATATTGCTCCGTTTTGGCTCTTTTCCCCAAGCCACTTCAGAAAGCTCTTCTTGAGATGATTCCTTCATTTGCTGAGTTATAAGTAGAAAATGCTATAATTAAACACTATTTCTAGGGCATTCTTACTGTACTTCATAATATTAGAAAAATATTTCTAGCATCATGCAATATGTTGCTATTACATTAGGACACTAAAATAACTTCTTGAAGGTATACATCAAACAGGGTTGATTTAATATTCTATTAAAATATTTCAAGTAGGGCTGGGGATTTAGCTCAGCGGCATAAGCGCCTGCTTTGCAAGTGTGAGGTCGTGAGTTTGATCCCTGGTACCGCAGGAAAAAAAATAAAATATTTCAAGCTTATAGAAAGTTACAGAAAATAGCATGAAGTATTGAACTTTGGGAATTCTCAGTCATTTGCTTTTTTCCCTCCTGAGATTGAACCCAAAACCTTAAGCACATGTGTTCTACCATTGAGTACACTCCCAATGTCCTATTCCCAGGTTTGTGAGATTTGCTGAAGATATGCACATCTTCAAGCTGTGTTTTAATCCTTTGCCTAACATGCAAGTACTATTATATACCCAATTCTTTTCTTTTAATCTTCTTATAATTTTATTACATATATATGTATAGTAAATTAAAGATACTATTGACATATTTTTAAATTTCATATCACTATCATACCAACTTTCATTGTTGAGATTTACCTCTGTTGATACATATGACTCAACCTCATTCATTTTGATTGTTCTAAAGAATTATTTTATATGAATATATCTCAATTTATTTATCCATATCACTATAGTGATTTCTCAGTATTAACTGTTACAAATGGCACAAGAACTAATAATATATTTTCCTGGGTATGTGCATAAGATTTGCTAAGAGTATGAACAATCACATTTTAAGGCTAACTGTATATTTCTAAAGCCTCAAATGTGGCTGATCTGGTTTAAGTTTCCATCAACAGTATATGAGTTTCTCTTTCTCTACACTCATGTGCTTTACCTCAATGGCTTTCTGATGAAAAGGGATGCTAGCATAGTTTGGTTATAGCAGACATTTTTCTAATGGCAAGTGAGTTTAAACATATTATTTTGTGTTGCTTCCTTGTTTTGTGACTTGCTTACTCATAGGCTTTGCCTATTTTGCTTTTGTGTCATTTATTATTCTGCATATAATTTTCCTTTGTGGATTGTGTGAGATAGGTGAATAATTTTAAATTTTTCCCTATGGTCAATCAGTTTTTCCAGCATCATTTACTGGAGAGTCCCTCCTTTTCCCACTGATTTTTGTGTTGTACACAGTTTCCATGTACGAGTGGTCCCATTTTACAACTCTATTTGGCATGATTGACTTCTTTTCTTTTCTTCCACCCTGGATTGTATTCAGTAGGTGGTTATGATAGCACTCTTTTTTTTTTTTTTTTTTTTTTTTTTTTTTTTTTTTTTTTTTTTGTACTAGGGATCGAACTCACGACTGTGCGCTTGCAAGGCAGGCGCTTATGTCACTGAGCTAAATCCCCAGCCCCAGTGATAGCATTCTTAAGCTGGCTTTCATACATGCAGCAAGCTAGAGCCTAGGCTGATTGTTTCAAAGCTAAAGTACAAGCTAAGAAACAGGCAGATGAGGGATACTTTTTGGTTTCTCTGGCCTCCACTTGAGTTCTTTTCATTGCTAGTTTTCCTGCCGTAGTTAGGGACATTATCAGAGAAACATCTTATGCGGGTACATAGGAGCACATTCTTTGCTTCAGATCTATCCATTCATCTCCAAATTCAACTCCTGGCTCACTACAAGACTTTTTAAACCAGGGTTTCTTCTTGCAGGAAAGCCAACTTGGAAACGTAGGAAGTGGGAAGGAGAGACAGCAAGAGGCAGAGGAGAAGCAGACTTGCATGTCCAGGTGCCCATAGTAAAGATTTATTGAGGCAGGGACATGCCTGGAAGAAATCATGCACTGAAAGTCCTCCCCTTCTAGGAACCCAAAGCAAGGGACATAGCAAACCCCATGCCATCCTACCCACCTTCTGGCAGTCTCTAAGTATTGATCTTAGGAAATAAGCTTACATTTATAATTAGAGGGTAATTTGGAGAATTTATACTATTTATGAAGGCTACTCCGAAAGAAGGAGAGGAAGTGATCTTACAGGACACAAGATGAAAATGATTTGGGAAATTTCTGACTTCTTTTTACCATTGCTTTTGCCATTTCCACCCTTCAGCTCCTGGCAGGGACTGTGAGGAATCATTCTCTCCAGCGACCACTTATAGACCCTACTTCTTGCAAAGGTCCCAGCAGCGGCTAAGGTGTAACTTCTGCCTTTGAATAACAGGCCAGGTACAGCTATGAGGAATAGCTTGGCCCCTGTGGCGTACACTGAGCCTTGGACTGCTCAGCCACATGACTGCTGAGCATGTGGGCCAAGGTCCAACCTCTACTGTAGCTCAGGAATGAATTGAGATTCACTGATACTGTCAGGTCCAAGGGGGTCCTACTCCATACCAGGGAAGCTGATGTCCAGTAGGATCTTGCTAAGGCTGTCATCCACTGTGTCTAGAACCAAGCCTCTTCCAGAGAATGGTTGGCTGAAAGACTGGGAACCTGGTTTGCAGCCTTTCAGATCTGAGGAGAAAGAACTACTAAAGGGATCAGAGAGAAGGTCAAAGCATTCTGAGTCAAGGAGCTCTCTGAGTGAGTCACGCAGGGCATGCTTTTCAACGAGTAAGCTAATGGTACCCAGGGGATTTGTATGGACTCCTCTCACTTTGGCTGGGGTTGTGAGTTTCCAGGATTCAGAGTTTGGGGAGGAGAGATCTACCTGGGATAGATGGACAGCGTCTAAGGAAATGGACAGCATCTCCTTAATGAGGGTCTTGGAAGATCCTCCCTTTTGGGGGCAGCCAACCTATGGTTCAGACTCTCCAAGGACATTACCAGGATGGGGTGCTCCGTGACTTGTCAACACATGCAAGAATATAAGCTCAGGCTCATCCACATGGGGAGGCAGCAGAAGTCGTTTCCTTTGAGACCAATTCATCTCCCTTCTCTCCTCCCCTTCAATCACAAGCAGTTCTGAGACATACACGCTGGACCTTGAGCTCACTGTAAGACTTCTTGAGCCTTGGGGTGGGAAAGCAGGGTGAATTTCCCCAGGAGTGAGATGACTCTTCTCTGAAGGGTGGATGTAGAGGGAGCTACTCTTCCAGGGGAGGGCTCTCTACCTTTATGGGTCTTGTAAGGGTGGCATGTCCTCCTTAGGTTGGGTTTCTTTCTTCTTGATAGACTGAACTGGAAGCAAAAGCAACAGCTTTTCTCCACGCGTGGATTTTTCCTCTTTGATGGCTCCTGTAGCAAGAAGGGCTATGTCATCACCAGATAGCAGCACCATGGAGGACAACACAGAACCCTTTTCTTATTTCAAGTTCGCTCTGAGGTCAAAAGTGAAGCTTCCAGGGCAGTGGTACCTTCACCGTGGGCTGCAGCAAGAGGGACTGGTTCACTGGGAACTGGACGGGCACCAGGTATGAACTGACCCATGGCAGCAATAGATTCATCTGCCGCTGTACATCCAGTGAGAGTTCAGATTTGACAGTCACATCTTAGAGCAACTAATCACTGGGCCATTTCTGCTGCTCAAACACCTGACTTAGAGTCAATAATCTACTAACACTGGGGTTAATGGTCCAAACGAGACTCTGCCACTGGCAGATGTCTTGCAAACAAGCATGTCACAGAGGGAAGGTTGTGGTGAATAGAATTCTTCCAGCCTGGCTTGGCAATGTGCTTAAAATACAGGAAATGATCCTTATCTCAAGTGCAGATGTTCTTCAAGATCATGGGCTTCTTCTCAGAGCTCTTGATGGTGAAATGTTTCATGAACTATTTCACATGATTCACATGTGAGAGTAAAGTGACTTCTCAGACACAGAGTCTTGCCAGGAGGTTGATGCTCCCAAGAGCTCCTCAACATTACCCTGATTCTGCTCCAGGTGACAATTTTCCATCTGTGCTTCTTCCTTGATCTACAGGAGCCCAGCCCATCAGAACTCATCTTTCCAAGCCCCTGGATATTTGTTATGCTGTTGTCTACAGTGTAGCCTCCTGCCTCGCTGCCAGCACAGGTCTTCTGTCTCTGCCCTGCAGGGGCTCCAGGCCATCTTGGAACAATCACATCCCTAGCAGCAGGGTTTGACCCTAACCTTTTTCTTCTCTTGGAATCATTGCTGGTTTGGGCTTGAGGTGGGGTCCTGGAAAGTGAGTTTGGCTCCTCCACAGCAGATGAGTGTGAATTTACGGGTCCACTGCTGTCTCTCTTTCCCTTTGGCGGTCATGCCATGATGGTGCTGTGGACACTGGCATTGTCAGAGATGATCAACACTTGTGTGTTAGGTAGGGTGGCAAGGTTAATAACGTTGATCCCAGTTGGAAACTTGCAAGGCCTGGACTCTGCCACCTCTTTGAAGGCCCTGTGTTTGATTAGGCTCCTGTTAGACAGGGCATCTCTCAGCCTCCTTCATAGTTGTTTCACCCAGAGTATTTTGAGCAGGAATGCAGCCTCAGTCTTTGGAGAATCAGCAGCCCATTAGGGCTGCTTTTCATTTTGAATCTGTGCTTTCTTTCACTGAGCATCGCAAGTGTGGACTCCCAGGCTGCAGCGCCACCAGCCAGGGCCCTGCAAGGCTCCTCCTAGGGGCCTTCAGGGTCTCGTGGTGTGGGCTGGAAGGGAACCTTCAGGGAGCCCTGGGGGCAGGTGTCAGGGCCCCTTATTTTCTTGTCCTGTGTCAATGCCACATTTGTGATTTTCACAGCTTTCTAGTAAGCTTTTTTTTTTTTTAATTGATCGGGGAAATTCCTTACCTTTTTCTTTTTCTTTGAAACATATCTTCATATAAACTTTACAATTCACTTGCCTAAACGCTACAGAGATTGTGACTGGAATTATGAACTAAGATGGACAGTGAATATTTTAACAATACTAAATCTTCCAATGAACAAGATATATCTCTATACTTCTGTAGACTCTTTTCATTTCTTTCAGTTAGTTTCAGACTTTTTTCCCTAAAAGTGCTCTGATTTTTTTGTTGGAATTATTACTAAGCATTTTGATGCCATTATGTTGAAATATACTGAAATGCAACTAAGTTTTTGAAAACTCTATTGTCCTGATAACTTGTTACTTATCTGGATTTTCTGTGATAACTGGTCTTGTGAATTGTTGTTTTAACTTCTGTCTTTACAATCTTTAGACTTTTTTCTTGTCTTACTATTGTGACTTAGAATACAATGATGAATGTAAGTTGGAGTAATAGGTTTCACTGGGTTGTACTTAATTGAAACTAATACTTATATCAATTCACAATTCACACTTCGGTATCTTATTCTTGTAGGTTTTGGGGAACTACTTTTATCAGATTAAGGAATTTCCTTTCCATGCCAAGAACTTTTGTTTTGTTTTAACTATGAATTAAAGTGATCAGCTCTGGTGTGGGCAATATTAGCTCATTTTTTCTCACATTTTTATACTACAGACTGCTTTTAAACTCATATGCTTTGTCTGATTGTGACATAAAGTTTATACTAGTTTCCTATATTGTGTTTTTTCTATTATCTGAACCAGAATGTGCGAAATAAGGTTATCTCCTTATTGAAGCTTTAATAAAACTGTCCTGTAAAACCATATAGGACTGATAGTATTTTTGTTCTGTTTTGTTTTTGAGGTACTGAGGATTGAACCCAGGGCCTTCTGCATGCTAGGTGAGGATTCTATCACTGAACTACCTTCCACAGCTCCAATTTTTTTGTTGGTGGTGGTGGTGTTAAATTTTGAAACAGAGTCTTGCTAAGTTGCCTGGGCTGGCTTCCACATTGCTACCCTGCCTCAGCCTCAGCCTCCTGAGTAGCCAGGATTATAGACGTGTACCACCACAGTTGGCTCTGATAGTGCTTTTGTAGGAAAAATTTTAATCTTTGAATTTAACTTTTTTCGGTCTTTTTGGGACAGGGGTCTCACCATGCAGTTCAGGCTGCCTTGAGCTCACTTTGTAGCCCAGGCTGGTCTTGAACTCACAACGATCCTCCTGCCTCAGCCTCCTGAGTGCTGGGATGGCAGGCATGCACCACCACGCCTGGCAAATTAATTAATTTTTAAAAGTTTTCTTAGTGCATGCTTGCAGAAGATAATGATCACACCATCATGGAGAGTTAGTGCACGTGTACAACACAGATTAGTTCTCTTTACTTCCTCTTCCCCTCCCCTTTCTCTTCTTCCCTCCATCTGAATTTATTTAAAGGTTAAACATCTATTTGATCTTTCTATTTCTCTTGAACCAATTTAGATCAGATTTATTTTTCAGAGAATTTTTCATTTTATCTGCATTTTAAATTTATTACCATAGACTTGCTCCTAGCATTTGCTCATTATTTGTTTTTTACTTCACCTGTATTTATGTCTGTTTTCTCAAACACTGCTTCTTTGTGTTTTCTCTCTAGAATTCTGATTGATCTTGCCAGAAGTGTGTCTATCTTATTAATCTTTTTGTAAAAAATAATTTTTGCTTGTATTGATCTACTTCTCTTTTGTTTTCTATGTCATTTATTTTCTGCTCTCATCTGTATTTCTGTCCTATACTTTCTCTGAGTTTACACTGTTTTTTTATACCCCCTTTTTAAAAAATTCTACTTTTCTTTACTTAAGTTGATGCCAGCTCATTTTTACTTTTTATTGTTTTTTGATGTGACCATTAAGACTGTAAATTTCTCCCTAAAATTCCTTTTCTTCTATGCATAAGATTTGATGTGCAATACGTTCATCATTTTTCAGTTATAAGAATGAACTGGTTTACATTATTCTTTTCTGACATGGGAATTATTTAACAGGATTTTTTGTTATGAAAAATTTCAAACTATACAATGAATATCTAGAGTCAAGGTTGTAAAAAATTTTGCCAAATTTAGACATTTGTGTTGTAAGACTTTCAAACATATGGACTGCATAGATGGCCCTTTATGTTAATTTTGTTAATAACCCTAACTTATTACACATGTTCAGAGATCAATCTATGTGTGATGTTTATTTTGCTATATGTTGAGATTTTTATAGTGAATTCTGATATGATCTATTTTATAAAGTTTCCATGCATGCATGGAACCAATGGAATGTGCTTATAGTTTTCAAGTTTCTTTATGCCTGTTTGCTAAAGTTTATCAAACATCTATGACATAAATAACACTCTGAAATTCTATGTACAGGTGATTATTATTAGAGTGTGAAGGTGAAAAAAATTTTTCCTGAGCAAAAATAGAATTTATTAATTCAAAACCACAATGAAAAACCCATGAGCCAAAGGCAAGTTATCTCAGAAAGGAGATTTAAGATGCAAAGTAGGGGACTGAGGATGTAACCCCAGAGCAGAGCACTTGTCCTGCATGTGTGAGGCTCTGGGTTCCACCACCAGTTCCAAGAAGTGTGGAGAGTGGATACAGAAAAGAGCAGTGAACAAGTGGGTAAAATTAAAAAAAATTGTTTTATTAAAAACAAAAACAAAACCAAAAACTCCTGGTATAGTAGTGTACACCTGAAATCCCAGAACTCTGGGAGACTGAGACAGGAGGGTTGCAAGTTTGAACCCTGCCTGGGCAACCTGGCAATTTAGCAAAACTCTATCTCAAAAAAACAAAGGGCGGGGCTGTTGGCTAGGCCTGGAGCTCAGTGTGACGGCCCTATATACAATCCCTAGTGTGCGTGTTTAGAATAATAGCTAATTTAGAATAATAGCATGATACGAAAGTGGAATCCTAGACAACATGTGAAATTGAGTTTTTATGGTTCACCCTTTCTAAGGTGGCCACATTCAAGAGGATAGTAGAGATATACAGCTTATCCTTTCACTTAGACTTAAGTGAAGTATTTACATTAAAATTTCAACTGTAACTACTAATAGAAAGAAGTAGGATGTATGTACCAAAATAAAAGGAAAAACAATGTAACCAATGAATTCAAATTAAAATATAAGAGGAGGGAGGAAATGCAAATTAAATAGAACAAAATAAGATGATAGAAATACATCTAAAGATATATGGAGGTGTAATAAACTACCCAGAGACAAGACAGTTTGTGAGTGGGGACTTTGAAAAATCTGCTTGATACAGTTTATAACTGTTGGTCAAGGTGGCATGAACATCTGTGCCATCCTATGGGCTAGTTACTGTGTTCCCACCAAACTCATTTGTTGGATCACTAAACCCCAGTGTGGCTGTAGTGAGGAGTGGGACGTCTAAGGAAGTAAGAGTGCTTAAATGAATGGTATCGATTCTTTGATATTTGTTGAGATTTGTATTGTGGATTCTTTTGTGATCTATTTTACAAAGTTTCCATGTGAACTTGAAAGAAATGGAATTTATTTATATATTTCAAGATTCTGTATATGTCCTTTTGCTGAAGACTTTTGGTGATATAGTTCAAATATTTATGTCTTTTCTAGTTTTTGTATATCAATTCCTGAAAGAGGTACATTGAAATTTCCCCTATGTGTGTTGATATTATTTTCTCCTTGTAGTTTGGAAAATTTTGACTTTGCATATCCTGAGGTTGTCTTGGTTTGGTTTTATCCCAAAAGTTTCTAACATTTCACAGAAAAAAAAGGGGGAGAGGGGTAGGAAACTTCACAGAAAAGAAAAAAAGAAAGAATATTTTTTTTAAAAAACCCTCAAAAATGTACCGTTTCAAGTTTCACACAAAAACCTGACCAGGTCCCATGCTGACTCCCCAAGGGTTTGAGAAGCATTCATGGGCTTCGTTAGCCTCAGTGCACTCCTCCTACCCGTCACTCAGCATAACAGGAGCTAGCTCCCTCCCCTTTCCAGATTCTGTTTGGAAAACTGCTTCTGAATTCAACAAACTCTGGATTCTGAAGTTCTTCACACAAAGCCCCCAGTGAGAAATCCAAACACCTGCATCAGAGGATAGAAAAAGAGACACGGTGCTCACAACCCATCTCCTTTTTCCCCTTTCGGGCGACAGCAACACATGGCATCACTGTCCAGATCTTTAAGGTGTCCGGGGTTGAAGACCTCTGCCTTTTCTAAGGCAAATTCTCCCTCCTTTCTACTGTCTTTTAATGCTTCCACTTCCTGATATCTTTGTTTCCTTCCCACTTTCCAGAATGCTCCACCTCTTCATCAAAAACCAGCCCTCCTCATGTGTATAGTGAGCTGCAGAGCTTTGACTGCTCCAGATCGAGTCCTCCTGTCCTCAAGCAGGAGCCTGCTGCTGTGGGATCCAGAAGGGGAGACCGTGAGCTTTAGTTCACAAGTGTAGTGGGAGAGAGGAAGAAGCTTTCTGCTCTGGCTGCTATGTGGCTTTTCTCTAACTATCTGAAAACTTATATTGAACAAACACTCATCTTGTTTCAAAACCCTTCATGTAATCCATAAGGGATGGCTATTTCTATCACCAAAACAACTTAAACATCACCTACCCCATCCTTGGTTAACGACATCCTCTTCTATTATATTAGCAATGAAGAAAACTCTGTCTATTTCTAGGGCTTTCCATGGACTATGAAAATATGTAAAGATTTAGAGAGATAGAGGTATGAGGAGAATTAACTCACTTTTTTCACACCGAATTGCTGTCTCCATGGTACCCATAGATGCTGATGTTCAGTTATCAGCCTAAATCTGAAGCGGGAGCTCAGTAATGGCTGATTAGGCTTAGGAACCACCAATATGCAATGGTTATTTACCTGGAGGCATAAGTAAACTTCCCCTGAAGGAAATGTCTAAAGCAGAAAAAGGGCTGGAAATGCAGCTTAGTGGTATAGTACTTGGTTAAAATGAGAAGAAACCTTATAGAGAATTGTTGGGAAGAAAACTTTGGGGAACTGAGAAAAGAGAAGACTGTGGTGACAGCTAGGACCCTACCAGGAGTTTAGAGAGGAATCACGAATAAGAATTGCTTAATAACAAACTATGAAGTATGTATCTGTGCTGTTTTCAGGTGCTTTACGTGTGCTAATTCATTCGGATTTTGCAATAACCTTTTGAGACAGATGATATTACTTCTGTTGTGAAGCTAATGAAATTGGCACCAGGCAAAGTTTCAGTAATCTTGATAGTTTATACATCTAGTAAGGTTTGGAGCCAGCATTCAGAATGAGGCCATTTTGCCTCACAGCCTGAGCTTGCAGACTCTTCACTGCACAGTATTCTGCTTTAGAAGCTAAGCAAGGAGACAATTTCAGAAACGCAGCAACAGTGGTATTGAAAGAAAAAAGATTTAGTCATTACATTTAGTAGAATTTATTTGATCAAAGAACATTTTATGAAGTGAGCAGCACCCTTAGCCAGGCGAGATTCAGCGAGTTCCACCTAGCATTATGGACAAGCAGCATATTGGTCCATGTTTTATAAAAAGTGCTGATAATTTCTATCAAAATGTTACATCAAACCTAATTGGTGTATAATTTGCATTTAAAATGCTGAGAAAAAACCTCCAATGTGAGTGTCTTAGTTACTTTTCTCATTGCTGGGACAAAATACACAATATCTAACATTAAATAAGGAAAGGTTTATTTAACTCACAATATGTAGAAGTTTCAGTCCAAAGCAAAGTGGCAAGGCAGACAGGCATCGAAAAGGAGAGACAGTTCATGGTAGGCAGAAGGTAATAAAACAAGCAAGGGACAAAACAAGCCTCTTTCTGTCCCCTGTATTTTAGTCAGGTTACTGGGATTTGAGCGGTGCCAAACCAATCAATGAACTGATTTAGTCATCACCCACCCTTAATCCTAGCATTGCACCATGAATCAATCACACACTCGATCCAGGCACCTCTGAAAAAGCCCCACCTATAACTGCCTGAGGATTTGGGGAGACATCTAGACACAAGCCATAATGCTAAGCCATTAGAAGTAAGGTCAATTATACAAAATTAGTTTATATTTATTTGCATTTACATCATTTATCAAAAACACTAAAATATCTCATAATTTTAGTATGGAAAAAAAAATATATATATATATATATTTTTTTGGTTTTCTTTTCTTTTCAGTTCTGGGGACTGAAGCCAGGGCCTTGAACATTCCAGGCAAGTGCTCCACCACTGAGCTGCAGCACTGGCCCTAGTAAGGAAATTTTAAAATGCAACAGGTCAGCTACTACAGGAACTATTAGTCTTTCTGTTTCTAATGTTAGCCAAAAGAAGGCTTTTAGTTTGTGTATCTATAATGTAGAGCAAGAGAGGTAAGAAAAATCATCTCATTACATTTTATAACTTATTTCTAAAAGTTAAACGTCAATTATAATTGCTTTGTCTAAGTGCTAAAGAGGTTTTTTTTTAGTGCTAAAGAGTTTTAAAGGAAATTTGGAATTACCGTTCTTACTCAATATTCAGAGAAAAACATTTTTGATAGGCAAGATATGAGTGTTTTGTAGAAAGTACTTTGTATGTTTAAGTAAGAAATGTGAGATTATAATCAGTCTTTTCAATAACCAATATCCAGTAGTTACCTTTAAATAGAACTTTGCCTACAAAACCTTGAAAGAACTTGAGTACACCTACACTAACAAAAAACCTGCATTAAGGGTTGGGGATTTAGCTCAGCAGGCATAAGTGCCTGCCTTGCAAGCATGGGTCATGAGTTTGATCCTGGTACTGATAAAAAAAAAACAAACCTGCATTAAATTCTTAAAGTGATCCTTGAATGAAACTGATTTCTAAATGCAGTACTCAGACACAATGACATGATGGTCTTTCTTAATTATGTCTGCTTTGATTTGAAATAATAGAAACCTCCTCAAGCTATCTTGAAAATTTATTTATAAAAGGAGTTTACCATCAGTACTGGTTTATTATAAGGAATCCCAAGAATGGGGCAGCATACAGGATCAGAAAAAGGAATTTGAAAACTGAACTCTTTCTTCAAATTCTGGAGTTACATAGCCTTTTGTGAAGGCCTTGTATTTTTCTCCCCTTCTTTACAGACCACTTTCCTATGCTTTCCTGTGCTCCTGAGCAAACAGAGCCCTGGCCCCAGACCTGGCTTTAAATCACTTTTCTTATCACCTTGTGTGCCAAGTTTAAATTTGAAAAAATCTGATTGGCTGCACAGGACACTCATCAACCTGGTTCAAATCAATGGAGAGCAGGGAGTGGGAAAGGAGGGGCAGTTCTCAAAGGTGGAGGACATTGACTTTGAGGGCCAGTGGCTCTGTAGTAAGAATTATATGATAAGCCAGGGATTTAGCTCAGTGGCATAAGCACCTGCCTTGCAAGCTCATGGTCGTGAGTTCGATCCCTGGTACAAAAAAAAAAAAAAAACCTTACAAGAATTATATGATAAAGGCAGATTTAGTCAGGTAATACATAAAAATCATATAGTGCTAGTGCATGGTTCACAAGTGGAATTTAAATGTAGAATATCTCAAGCATACAGGATGTAAATAGCTGTTTCCTAAGATTGTTACATTTCTGAAACTGTAGTTTCATTGCTTAAAACCTGGTAAGTACATTAAAAGACTCCTTCTTTAATTTGAGAGAGGCAGAAGAGAGAGGAGAGGGAGAGGCCGAGGGAGAGAGAGAGAAAGAGAGAGGGAGGGAGGGAGAGAGAGAGAGAAGGAAGGTGAGACAAATAGAAACAGGAGAGCCAGAAAGAGGTGTAGCAACTATTTTCAAGTTTCAGGGGTACACTTGAATGTTTCTGAATATTTATCTAAAAAATCAGAATCCTAACTTCTATTTATCAAACTCTTAGAAAAGAACTTGTTAATTTTTCAGTTTATTTCTTCATGAGACATTAAATGCAAATTTCATGAATATTTTAAAGATTTTTCTTCCCAAGCCACCATATGTGCTGATACATAAGCCATGCTCCAATTTTACAAAGAAATTGTAAAATTGTAAAAAATTTCAAGTAATTTAAAGTATTTTTTTTAAATCAAAGAAAATTTTATTTTAGTCATATAAACACAATATACAGAATACTGGAATTCAGAGTCAAATATCTTCAGTTCTAAATACGAAGCAATCATTGATTGAAGCCTAAAATAATTATAAAATAATTATAGCTAAAAAATCGATAATGTTGAATATCTGTAACAGGCAACAAAAATGTATGTTTACTGACAAAAAGAAACCTTAAATATACATGCTATGTAAATAAATACTAGTAATAATGTCCATAAATATTCATAACCAAAAGAAAACTCCAATACACTACAAGTTTGTATAAAGTCTTAAAAACAAATGTAGATGAAGCAGATATAGTTTTTAAATGTTGGTATTGGGGCCAGGGATATAGCTCAGCAGCACAGCACTTGCCTGGCAAGTGTGAGGTTGTGAATTTGATCCCAGGTTAAAAAAAAAAATGTTGGCATAAAATGAGTTGCAAACCATGTCAATTTGAAGGAATTTCTAAGCAGGTAGCCACCTGCAGTGAAGTTCAGCAGGTCCTAGCCACTTGCATACATTTTCCCTCTTAGGATTACCTCGACTCCTTTTGTGTAATTACATCCTCCATTTTAGATATTGTAACCAGGGGCCTTCCCTGGTACCCGAGTAGTCACACAGCCCCAGCTATACCTGCCAGTCCCTGAAGCAACCATGAGAATGTACCTCACAGAGCTCAGCCACAGGAAACAAGACTGACACAGGGTTCCAGTTGCTGCCTGCTGAAATCCACTCATGGCCACACTGCTCCAAGCCCATGACAAATATGGAAGGCCCATTCTTGGGATATATACAACTCCTCTGGTGGGCAGCTTTGGCTTGAGAACTCACCGAGTATCTTTGCAAACCTTCCTTGGGCTGTACAAACACCTAGGATACATCCATCTTGTTTTTCTTCTTTTTCCTGTACTTCGTGCCAGATATGCATTATGATCTGATGACTCAGTCTTCCCAGCTCCCTCCCCATTCTTCCTTCCATGTGTGTCTCCTAAGACAATTTGTGCATGTTAATCCTATCATGGGTACCACCACTTCTCCCCACCCAAGTCAGAATCTTGATCCCTGGGAAGAGGAGAATGAATGCACTCAGAATTGAAACCATGCAGTTGTTACGAAGACACCAGAGGGCCTCGGCTGTGTGAGACCATTCCTCTGGGTTTTGTTTTCCAGCTTTCAATAACTGTCTTTGTAGCTGACCCATTCCAAAGCTGCACCCAGCCTTCTTGTTGATTCTGTGAACTCCTAATAGCCTCTCAGCAGATGCATTTTTACTGAGATTAGCCTGTCAGTTTCTGTGCTTGAAACCAAAGAATCCTACTTAGCAGACTTCAGTACACAGAGACCAAAGAATAGCTCAGTAAAAAATGGTCACAAAGAATACAGAAATGGTGCACTTGAACAGACTTCTCTCTTGTTAGATTATAAAGAGCAAAGAGGGGGGACTTGAACCAACTTTTTAAAAAAATTGCATATAAAAGTAGCAAAATCAATTACCAAACATATAAGAATGAATAAAAGACTTTAATCTTTGTCTTCAAAAACAAGAAAATCACTTACTCCAGAGGCTGAAAGCACTTGGCCACCGTTGATATCCACAGACTCATCACCTGCATTCACTGCAGAAACTGAGTCATTATGCTCAGCCCAGCCGTCTGCGGCATTATCAGCTCTGTCACGGCATGCCTTAGAGTTGTGTGTATGGTTCATGTCAGCCGTGGCATCTCAGAGCAGACAAAACGCCCTGCCCACTTCTTCTCCAATCCACAGGTTCTGGGTGGATTTGCAGACATCTTTTCTGTACATGGAAATCTGGGCCCAATGTCAATTTTCCCTGCCTTGTGTTTTCCACCTGCCATGAGAGGAGTCCTCCAAAGAGCTGGTCAAGGTGGACCCAGCAGCTCCAAGGACAGAATAAAGGTCAAAGAGGTACAAGATCCATTCTGCTTTTCAATTTAGGATAACATTAGTATAAAAGGCCTGAGTGAAAAACACATTTTGGGTGTCAGCCAATACAATAGCTAAAAGAAGCAGAGGCTTCCCAGCAAGAATATATAAATAGACATAGATGAGCTACTTAGAAATATGTTTAATTCACCTGAATATTTTGCTGAGATTTGCACTAAACATTCTACTCAGCCCCACCCAATCACCACCGAATCTTTAGCTGGACTCATCGCCAGGGCCCACCCAGCTGAGTGAATACCGTTGGCTCCTGAGGTACAGAGAGAGGTGACTGGCTCACGTCCTGCAGTTAGTCAGAGACTGGTTACCTCCTGAGTCTGCATCTTGCATACTTCTGTCGCATCACACTGCTTGCCAGCTTCTGGGATGGAGCTACTGCTGGGGCTCAGAGCCCTGTGTGAGAGGGAAATGGAGACTCGAAATCTTCCCTTTTTTTTTTTTTTTAAACATTTCATTAAGTACTTTGACCATATTTTCGTTTCCAACAGATTTTCTTGGTACATTTTAGATACACGTAATAATCACATTCATCATAGAGAATTTATCCCTGTGCATGGTATAACTTGATTCTGTTTTTTAACCCATTCTCCTACTCTACTTTCAACCCCTCCTCCCCTCCCCATTTACAAAAACTTTGTTTCCATTTTTTCCCTCTTTTCTCACTTTGTTTTACTTTTTCCTTCTTTGCTTCCCACTTCCTTGTTCCTTTCCCCATTAGAACATTTTCTTCCTATCTCACAGTATCTATTATACCTTTTGGTCCTTATTTACTTTTGGTTTCTCACATCGGAGAAACAATGTGGTATTTGCACATGCGTGTCTGATTTATTTGACTTAAGAGTATGAGCTCAAGGTGCATCCATGTAGCTAGAAATTTCTCAAGCTTATCCTTCTTTATGGCAGAGCAGTACTCCACGGTGTAAAAAAAACACCCACATCTTCTTTCCCCAGTCACCAGTTGATGGGCATTGAGTTGTTTCCAAGATTTGGCTATTACAAACCATGCCGTTATACACACAGGTATGCATATATCTTTGAGGTATGATGCTTTTAATTCTTACTTTGACCATATTTTCAAAAATCCTAAATTAGAATGCATACCATGACAAAACTTTTTTATGATTTAAGAAGTAATTTATTTGAAAGAATTTGCAGAGATAAAAAAATTAAATCACGTTTTGATATTAACAACAACACACTACAACTGAAAAGAATGGAAGAAGTACTGGGTGCCGTGCATTGTGCAGCAGAATCCAGATCAGTTTTCTTATTAGGGCTTCTGGTGCATCAGTGGTATTGAAAGCAATTGTACACTTTGGAAATTCTGGCATATTAGTCTCCACAGAACATAATAATTGTTATATTAAAAGCGAAAAGGAAGAATCAGTATAGCTATGATATCCAAATGTGTTACTCACTACCCACGGGGGAGCAATAGATTAAAATTTTCTCATTGCTTGTACAAATAACATTTGTTTCCAGAAGACTGCAACAGCTTCCTAAGAAATCTTTGCTTCTCCTCTTGGTCTCTTGCAGACTCTTAATATAAGATTTATTTCAAAGAAATCCCTAAATTGCATCACGTCATTCCTCTGCTGCCAACCTTCCAGCAATTCCCCATCTCCTACAGATCGAAACACCGAGTCATCCTCGACACCTAGTCATCCTCGACGCCTAGAAGGTCCGGTAGAATCTGCTTCCCTTCTCTTCTCCTTACCACCCTGACTTTGGCTCTTGAACCTCTGCTCTTCACTCCCCGGCTTCCAGCCACGTGGACCTTCTTGGTGTCCCTCCAGCATGCCAGGTGTTTTCTGGAACCAGAACTGGCCTGTTCTCTTTGCCTGGAAAGCTCTGAAGCATCCTGCCCCTGGATATACACCTGGAGACCTCCTTCACTTCTGTCAAGTCTCTGCTGTAATGTCACCTTCTCCATGAGATCTGTGCTGTAAAATGGCAGGTTTTCCCTACTCTTCATACCCTCCACCCTGCTGCACTTTCTCCATAGCTCTTAATATATGTTCAAGTGCTATATGTTTTACTTATTTACTTTGTGTATAGTATATAGTCTCCCTTCACTGGAATCTAAACGCATATGTACAGTATTGTCCCCTGCTATTGCTATGACCCAAAAAACTAGACGACATCCAAAAGGGGGGTTGAAAATAATGCTTTTTATTTTTTAGCTGGCACCAGCGACACAGACGCGATGGAGTTTGCAGTCTGTGCAATTAGGTTACATTGGTAAGGGCTTTATAAAGGAAAAAACCGCAAAGTATGAGTGGGGAGGGGTAAGGGTGTAGGGCCTCTGTTCGTTCTCTTATTAGGTTTTTAGAACAAACCTGAACAGAGGCAGCTGGATTTACAGGAAATTATAATTGGTGATGAGCCAATAACAGGAAACTTTACAACTCGTGGTTAATTTACGGATATCTTATAGCGTACAAAGGCTACAACTTTAAAACCTGGCGGTGGGCCAATTCCTGGAAATTTATAGAGTACAGAGGTCACAGCTGCACAGGATAGGGAGTCTGACCAGGCATCTGGAATTTTAGGAGGAACAAAGGTTGGAATCTAGGATAATAGCAATGGTGCATACAGAACAGAATGACGACCCTCAGGTTAGAGTACAACACTATATCCCAATAGCATACAACAGATACTAGCACATAATAGGTGTTAAATTAATATTTGTCAAATGAAAGAATGACTGAATGAATGAATAAGCAGTGATTCTATTCTCTGGCTTTTCCGTGGCACTGCAGAGTTCACTGGAGAATGTTTTACTTGGGAATGTATCACAAGAAGTGACAGTTTATAATCCCAGGCCTAGGCACCCAATCTGACTTGCTAACCCTGATGATACTCAGAGCTGAGCACACTGTGGGATGTACTTTTGCCTGCTGCTGCCTCAGGAGCTTCTGTTCCAAACCAGATGCACTGTGCAGACCATTGTTTGGCATCCAGTTACTGTTTTCTGTCTGTATCATTGACCTTTGGTCTATGACCTGCTTCCAAAGACCCCTTCACCAAGTCACTAGTTCGCTATTGCTCTTCACCAGTATCTCAGACAATTCTGCTCACTCTTACTGTCTGACCTTGCCCCCCTGCTGTCCTTTTCCAAGATCAGCCTTGGCCTCTCCATCACTAGGGAGGAAAAGTTGGATGTTAGATACGTTGTTCTAGTTTTAAACATCCAAGGGGAAAATGGAGAGTTGTCTTATTTATTCATGGAATAAACAGATTCAGATGATTACAGGTGATCTGGATATTACAGTTTCTGGGCTTGTTCTCCCAAATTATCTTGAGATTTAACATTTCAAATAAAACCCACCGGGTAATCTCATCATCTTTCATTTTTCTCCATATGGTGGCCATTTCTCAAGGTGAAATATGACTATTTGCTTTCCTGGAGAGCAAATGTCGATCTTGTACAGTGCTGAAATAGAGCACTGTAGAACTCTTGTGACTAATTGAGAGTCAAGAAATGCAAATTAAGCTGTGACATTTAACCTCTAGAGTGTGAAGAAATATGAGTTGAGGCTTTCTTCACATTATTTAAATCCTTGAAATGAGCACAATTGATTCATGGCCTGGCTATCATATTCCTAAAGGATTGAAATCTTGATTTCAAAATTGATGAGAATATAAAAGAAAAAGCCCTTGGAGAAACCAGTATCCTTTTCAATAAGTTATTCCTATATCTCTCCAGAAATGATCCTACAAAGAGCTAATGACACATAATCAGATTTATAGAGCAATATCATTAGCAGTGTCTCATTTGCCTCTGCTAATATGCTTAGTGACTATGGAGAGGAAAACATCACTGTTCCCATTCTTAAAAACAGAAAGTGTGATATGAAGCCCTTGTAGAAACCTGGCCTGCAGATTGTTTCCATAATAGCGACCTCATGGCTTTGATTCCCAGTTCACAAGAAGATAACTTAAAAGCAATAAAGACATGGAGAAGCCTCCAGGAGGTGGAAAAGGATTGCAGAAAAGGAAAAGGGCAAGTGCCAAATCACCATCAACAGAAACCCTCTCCACAAACATTTACCTGGAATTTACTACATAAATCTAGGAATATAATAAGACTAATAATAAAAATCACAATAATCACTCTGTCTTCAAGGAGCTGAGACTGAGACATAGAACATAAATAAAGATGAAAATAAATGGCAGAGCAAAGTGGAAAGGGTAGGTATATGCTGACTGCATTTATCAAATGAATACTGGGCTGTGTGGTCTGAGAATAGTTATGGGGACAGAGTATTTTATGTCATTACTAATTGGCAATGTGGAACTCAGAGGAACAAGCGAGTCTTAAGAATCTGGACTGACTAGGCAGGAGGCTTAGAGTAGAAGGTTAGAGTTGAAGAGAAAGTCTTTAATGACAAACAGAAAGAAGGTGAGCAAGTATTTCTAAAGGAAGAAAGGTCATGAGCATAGAAAGTCATATGGAGCTTTTTTTTTTTTGGAATAGAGAGAAAAATAAGCAATAACCTTGATAGAGATGTAAGAGGCATGTGATAAAAAGCCTTGAATGCTAGCTAAGGAGATAGCAGTAGATAGATACAACTGGGCTGGCATTTGTTGTATGCATTTAGGAGACAATTGTATTTACCATCTCTGCCTTCAAAAATACTATAAATAGAATTTTCCTTATCCACTCTTTAAATTGCTGTTTGAGCAGTGTCCATAGTTTGAAGAACAATTTTAAGGTTTAGTACTAGATACAAATTAACTTTCTCATTCTTTATCCCATGTAGAGCGTCTCACTTGTCCCCAATTTGAGCCAGACCTGTACCTCTTCTCCTTACCTCCATAGGCAACTCTAGATAGGCTCCTCCCACCCCATGGATTTTTTAGGGAAGAGTAGGCACTAATTTCTGCTTTCATCCTGTCTGACCCAATTTCCTGGAGACATTTGCTTCCAAAAATGCTTGGATGTTCCATTGTGGTAGCAAGATACTCAGCTTTCAGCTGGAACATGAGGTAAGCGTCTCCCCCAATTGCAGACAACACCGATCTCTAAAAAGGGTCACTTGGACCCCTTCCAAGGGGAACCCCTTCTTTAGATTTGATAGTGGGAGATGAAACATGTTGTAAGACTCTCACTCACACAACTTCTTTTACTACCAAGAATCTCATTAACTAATCTCTCACAAAAGTTGGAAGTGGGTATTGGAACTGGTTGTTGAAGATCTGTTTGTTACCTCCTGGTAAATCTGCATGGATGCACTGTACCTAATATCTGTTTTTTCAACATATGGGCATTTGTCACCTGGTGTCCACCACTTTGAAGCTTAATCTGAAATTTCGAGGAAATAAAATTTTGTCCCACATCCCATGACACAGGCAGTGGGAATTTGCTGCAGAAGAAGCCATGCAGAAAGGGAACACACATTTTTCTGTTTTGGAGTCTGCCTAGGGCCCTGGTGGTCTTCCCATGCGTCTCTGCAAACCATCTTAAATGACAGCTCTGGCTTGCTGCCTCTTCCTGTGGCTGCATGAACTGGAGTGTAGTTAGTGCTCCCAGGTCTGAGCGATTGCAGTTTTGTCTCTTAGCGCCACGAGCATTGGTTTTTCCAGCCATGCTGAGTCAGTGTTAGGATCATTGTTTTGCTTTATTTTCTATCAGTTGCTGCTTAATATTCTTTCAAATTTAAATATCTACGAACCTTGGCTGGGGCTGTAGCTCACGGGTCTAGCACTTGCCTAGCATGCATGAGTCCCTGGGTTCAATCCTTACCACCGAGAAATGATGGGAGGAAAGCACCGAAATTTGGGTATTACTTTCTCTTGTATGTTCCTTAAAGTAAATGCATTTTAGGCTATTGATATCTGTACACTGTCTCCAAAGTAAATGTCTAGCATAGTCCTCTTTGATATCTGCTCTTCATGTAGCATTGGAAAGTGGTATCATGTAGAAAAACTTGGGCTTGGGCTTTTTTTTTTATTTTGAAGGTAGTAAAATACAACAAAACAAGACAGAACAAAGCCAATCGAAACAATGCAGTGAAATTGGTACAGAACTTCAGAGCAGGATACTGGGATAACAGTAATAGGTTCCATAGTATATCTCGTTATCTTCACAATAGTTGTCCATTCAATCATGTATAGCAAAATCAAACCAAAAACAGAACATTATAAAACCTATCAAAACAGTATATTGAATAGAGCAAGACAATTGATCAAGCTAAACAGTGAAAACAATATTTGCCTTCAAAGAGAAGATAGAAGGAGATCCCCCATCTGTGCTATATTGCATACCATCAACCTCCCAAGAGATGCTCAGACCTCTGGCCTCAGGTCAGCATAATCAACCCAACAATGGAAGCATTTAGTTGCTTTATGTGCCTTAGTTTCTATCAACTCCGGCCGTCCTGGACACCTTCCAGTTGCTAAACGGGTGGGTGGGGGAGATGGGACGTTTGCTTTTCAGCCCACGGCTCTCACAGGAAGACACTGACTTTTTCTCTTCCTCTCCTGCCCACTGCTCACTCGTTCACACTGCCACTTACCAGGAGGAAGGACTTGTTGCTTTCTTGTTCAGCAACCCAGGCTTGGGATTTTACAAAATTTCTTCACTTTATTTTTTTTAACATTATGGCAACATCCCAGGCTTCTAGCACAATGTATGTGAAAGACTAAGTAAACCACCTCCTTTTCTCCCTCCTCTGCTCCATGTCCTCCTTTTCCTACTGCTCCCAGAAGCTAACTCATGGTAGTGAGGATCATGTTAACAGAGGCTCAAATATTTGCTCAGATACCTTGGAGGTGTGCATGTTGGTCATTATAGATATATTCTCAGACTTCACATGGTGCTCAGGTTTCTGAAGATTCAATACTGTGTCCTGATTTCTTGTGTCTCCCTTGCTCCATGCATTCTTTCATTCAATATCTCATCATAAACATCTCTGGGAGTTAGTAGATACAGACCTACAATATTGCTTGAATTTCTTTATAGTTTCTGTCTCACACACATACACATTATGTTACACAGATAATATCATTGTGTGTGTGTTAGAATATGGATTTTCTGGGCCTATTTTGTCTCCATTTATATGTAGGCATGCATATATGTCTGTATGCATGTATGTATCATTTACATCATCTCTTTCCCTCTTCCCCCATTCGCCTCTTCTCTTGCCCCACCCTTTCTCATCCAGATACTCTGGATGAAGAATACAATGCAAATTTTTCTCTGGACTCATATAACCATAAACAGATACATAGATTGAATAAAGATTGTTTAATGTATAAAAGTTAGATTATGTTTTACTCAGCACTTTAAAAAATTTTTTATTTTTTATTAGTACATGTTTGTAGTACCTAATAGTCACATGCCTCATGGGGAGTTGGTACATGTACATAACACATTTTAGCTTTTCTTTCTTTTCCCCTCACTCCAACTCTTAGTCCCCTTCTCATTTACCAAAGATCTATTTTCCTACTTTCTATTATCTTTTATTTTATTCTTTATTTATGGTTTGAGTTTCTTATAGAAGAGATATGAGGCTTTTCTACCTTAGATTTCTCATGCCACAATGCTTCACAGAAATCCTTTATATGTTCCGGCAGAATGCAAAAGCCACTTCCTGGCTGCCTACTGTTCCACAGTGTGGTGGCCATATAATATAGTCACCTGTCTGTCTCTCTGTAGCCATTAATGTTTCCAGTCTTTCTCACTATGCACACACAATACAGCAATAAACACTGCAGTACATACATTCTAAATTTCCAGAAGGATCATTGTGTTGAAGTCATGAACGTGGTATTATTAAATGCATATTAAAACACACCTTTTCAAAAGATAGCATTTCCACCAAAGATGCATGACAGTTATTCCTTGCCCTGTTTCTAACCAAAATATCTATTATCACTCCTTTTAACTTTTGGCAGTCTAATGGACAAAAAGCTATTCCTGTCATAAGCACTGCAAATCTATTTTATTATTTCATTATGTGTTGAATTCATATTTGGTAGTTTGCCATTCAAAAATTCAAAACTCTTATATTGCCAAATATATCTTTTTTAAAAAGCTATCATCTAGGTATCTTAGTAGAGAATATCTTCTGCTCAAAGTTCATACATTATAACCAACTATTCTTCTAGGATTTTTATTGGTTTATAACTTACATGGTATGACATGGGGTCTGAATGTATTGTTTCCAGATGGATAATCAGCCATACAAGTACCATATTCTCATAAGGAATTATTTGCCTCCAAATGGAAGCCCACCCTGGTCTTGAATTAAATTCCTGCATGCCTGGGGTCTACTCTGGGCTCTGATGTTTTCCACTGACCCAGCTGTTCAGTCTCAGATCAGTGACCCAGAGATTTGATATCACTGTGTTGTGGTTGTATTTCTGGCATCTTGTAAGGCAAATTTCCTGTCACTGTTCTTGTTTTCATATATTTTTTAATATTCTTGAGCTTTAGTTTTCCATGGGAGCTTTAAGATTGAGCCAACATTTTTCATCTCCATTTGTTTGTTTGTTTGCTTATTTATTTGTTTGTGATAGGGTCTTGCTATGTAGTTCCAGGCTGGTTTTAAACTCACTATAAAGCTCAGGCTGGCTTTGAACTCACAGTGATACTCTTGGGATTATAGGCATGTACCACAAAATTTAGCTTTATCTCTATTTTTTAAAAACCAAAGTTTTAAAATTGGGTATCACTCTCAGAACAGATGGTATATAAAGTATGGTATAGAAAAATTAAAAGGTATCTATTGTTTTAAATTGAAATATTAAGATAATCATATATTAACATGTAGCTCTAAGGAATAATACTGAAAGATTCCGTATAACTATACATCTTCCTCTCTGGTAATTGTCTTAGTTACGTTTTTCTCGCTGCTGAAACAAAATACCCTGTGTCCAAGTCAAGAGAGGGAAGGTTTGTTTAGCTCACAATTTGTAGAGGTTTCTATCCATAACTGGTTGGTTCCAAGGTGGGTGGCACAAGGCAGAGGTGCAACCATTTATGGCAGCAGAAGACAGAAAAGCAATAAGAAAGAGCGAGACAAGCCTCTTTCTGTCCCTTACGTTGTATCAATGTACCTGCCCTAGAGTGAGGTAGCACTCACATCCTTAATCACAGCATTGGACCATGAATCAATCACAAACTCTAGATTCAACCGCCGCTGAAATACCCACCCCTCATAACTGCATGAGGCTTTGGGGGCTATCTAGACATAAACTATAAGAGCAATGTTGTGCAGACCGTACTACAATATCAAAATTAGAACTCCAACACGGCAGAAGCCATCACTTTCATTCAGATTTTCCTAGATTTACTTATTGCAGTGATTTGGGCCTTTAGTCATAATATTCCATTAGTTGTTTATTCATCACCATCGTCAAGATACCTAATAGTTCTATTACCACATGTGATGGTGAGTCTCTAATACAGCTCCTTTATAATGATTCCCACCTACCTGCCCTTTTGTCCCTAGCAACCAATACACTGTTTTCCATTTCTAAAATTGTATCATTTCATAAATGCCATATGAATGGAATTATATGTAAACTTTTGCAATTTTTCCCCCTCAGCATAATTTCCTAGTAACTCATCTAAACTGTTCATTATTATTATTGTTTAGACAGGGTTTTGCTAGGTAATTCAATGTGACCTTGAACTCACTGTGTAGCCCGGCCTGGCCTTGCACTTGCAGCAATCCTCCTGCCTCAGCCTCCCAACTGCTATGATTACAGGCATGAGCCACCAGGCTCAACGTAACTGTTCATTTTTATTGCTGAGTATTTCATAGTATGTCTATGTCACAGTTGATTTAATCACTCACCTGTTGACATCCAGGATCTTCCAGGATTTTTGTTTTGTGTAGTCAACTGTTTATTTTGCAGTTATTGGCAATAAAGCTGGTGTGGAGGTTCAAAGATGGGTTTTGTATGAACATGTAAGTTTTCATCTCTCTGGGATGGATGTGCAAGAGTGCAATTTTGGGGCTGTATGGTAATTGCAAGTTTAGTTTTACAAGAAATTACCAAATTGTTTTCCATTTTACATTCATACCAGCAATATGTGAGTCATACTGTATCCTTGCCAGCATTTGGTGTTGTCATTCATTTTTATTTTTACAATATTGAAAGGTGCAGTGAAATTCCATTGCAGTTTTAGTTTGCATTTTCCTGATGGCTGATTATGTTGAATATCTTTTCATGTGTTTACTTGTTATCTACAGAACCTTTAAAAAAAAAAACCTGGTCATGTCTTTGCCCATTTTCTATTTGAAATATTTGTGTATTTTATGCATTAATCTTTTTTCATATATGTAGTTTGTGAGTTACTCCCTGACTGTAGTTTATCTTTTCATTCTCTACCAGACTATGGCAAAATAAGTTTTACTTTTCTGCAGGACTGGGGATTGAACCCAGGGCCTTTGCACTGAGCTCTATCTTCAGCTCTTTTGAAAAAAAAATTTTTTTTAAATTTTCTTCAACACAAGCACCTTGTCTTCTACTGTTATTTCTATTCCATGTGCTTCTTTTTTCCCTTTTAGAATCTTCTCAGGTTCCAACCTCCATTTTTTTTTTCTTTATTTGGTTGCAATTTTCTTCCTGTGTGTGTGTTTTTTTTTTCCTGTTGCAATATATCTTCCACTGGATTTTTTAGGCTTTTAATTTGAGTC
>PVJX010024178.1:11828-28480 GCA_004027295.1 Dolichotis patagonum | reverse complement strand
CCCGCCCCTCCCCTCCAGGCGCTCCAGGCCTTGGCCCGCCCTCGGGCACTCAGGGCCCTTAAGGGGACAGGAGTGGAAGGAGCCCTGGGGCAGGGAGGGCCCGGGCAGGACCGCGGGGGCACAGGCACGCTGGAGTCCCTGAGCCCCCTGCCCCGCTGCAGGAAAAGGCAGATCTTGGGGAGCTCAACTTCTCACTCTGCTACCTCCCCACGGCCGGGCGCCTCACCGTGACCATCATCAAAGCCTCTAACCTCAAAGCAATGGACCTCACGGGCTTCTCCGGTGAGCGCCGAGCGAGCGCCAGCGCGGGGCGGGGCGGGGACCCGGCGGCAGGGAGGAGGTCCCCCTCAGTGCCCGTTCCGCCCCCCAGACCCCTACGTAAAGGCCTCTCTGATCAGCGAGGGGCGGCGGCTGAAGAAGCGCAAAACCTCCATCAAGAAGAACACGCTGAACCCCACGTACAACGAGGCGCTGGTGTTCGACGTGGCCCCCGAGAGTGTGGAGAACGTGGGGCTCAGCGTCGCCGTGGTGGACTACGATTGGTGAGGGGTGCGGGGTGCAGGCGGGGGAGCCGGGAGGGGTGGGCGCGGGCGGGGCGCCCCACCCTTCGGTTCTCACCCCCCCCTCAGCATCGGGCATAACGAGGTGATCGGCGTGTGCCGCGTGGGCCCCGAGGCCGCCGACCCCCACGGCCGCGAGCACTGGGCCGAGATGCTGGCCAACCCGCGCAAGCCGGTGGAGCACTGGCACCAGCTGGTGGAGGTGAGTGGCCGCGTGGCCGGCGGGTGGCGACCTCTCTGCACCAGGCACCCACGTGGGAGGGCGAGGTGGGGAGAGTTCAGGCAGTGGCCTGCTAGATGCTGACCTGAAAGCAGAAGGGAAGAGCTGAGCTGTGAAAATTACTGGACTGACCCCGGGCGTGGTGGCGCACTCTGCAATCCCGGCACTGGGGAGGCTGAGGCAGGAGGATCGCCCTGAGTTCGAGGCCAGCCCGGGCTATATAGTGAGCTCAAAACTAGCCTGAACTACACAGCGAGACCCTGTCTCAAAAAAAAAAAAAAAAAAAAATAGTGCATTGTTCTGGGAGTAGAGACCAATGAAACAATAATAATAAAGAGTAAGAGAGTAATAAAGTCAAGACGAGCAGCGTGTCATGGTTCAGAAGCTAGTATAAAGATCATACGGCCACAGCCCCCGCCGTTTGGGGGTCCGGGGCATGAGGCTGGCTCCCGGGTCTCTTTGAGGAGGAGGTACATCATAGCTGAGGCCTGGTGGTTGGGGAGGCTGACGCAGGGATGTGTGGGTGCCGTGCAGCCTCCTGGGGCCTGTGGTCCTGGCCACTTTAAAGCCATTTAAGGTCTTTGCAAAGGTAAACCGTGATCATTTAGTCAGTGAAACACAAGAAAAGCAAAGAAATGTGTTTTCAAAAATACTAATGAATATGCTTCCATCAAAGTTAAGAAAATAAAATTATAAAAAAATTAAATTATGTTAAGTTCTGTTTATAATAATATATAGAGATAAATTTAAGCATAAAGTAATGTTATTTTTAATAGCCTTGCACTTCCTTTTCCACTTTTTTTATGTTTTGGCATTCTCAGAGCAAATTAATCATTTAAAAATACGTCAAAACATGCCATGGGGACCTGCCCCTTGTCAGTCCATGTCACGTGGTATAGGACTTTACTGAAAACTCAGTACTTTGAGCCAGGTTTGGTGACATGGGCCTGTCATTCTGGCACTCTGGGAGGCTGAGGCAGGAAGATCATGAGTTCAAGCCCAGCCTGGGCAACTTAGTGACTTAGTGAGTCCCTGTCTCAAAAAAATAAAATAAAAAGGGCTGGGGACATAACTCAGTGCAAAAGCCCTGAGTTCAATCTGTAGCACCACAAAAATAAGAGGGAGAATTTTATTTATTTTTTTGCATTAATTTTGGTTTCTTAAAATGTTCTTCTCTGGATGGCTAAGTTTGTGCACCCCACAGATTGGACACTGGGGTGAGTTCCTCTCCCCCTCTGCCAGCTTTCTCCCAGGGGCGATGGGGACAGGACAGCTGGCCACGGAAGCTCAGATTCCAGAGAGAAGTCCAATTTCGCTCTGGGAGGGGGGAGGTTGCTATGCAACAGGAGAGAGGTGCCCCCCCCTTACTCTTCTCCTGGCTCACTCATTCATTCCACAAGCTTCCCCGGAAGCTTCCACTCAGCCCACGAGCTCTGTAAGCCTCTGGAGGTCTCTGTGCACCCAGCGCTGTCCTCCTCGTGGTTCCCTGTGCTCCCTCGTGCTCCCCAGTACTCCCTTAGCCCCTCTATATGGGGCAGGACCTGCTCCTTCACCTCATAGGGAGTCATCTCCTATTTCCTCACCTTCCCTGGGACTTGGTCTTTTATGCCTCAGTTTTCACATCTGCAGAATGGGATCAGAATACAGTTGGCCTCATCCCTTCAGCGCTGAGTGACAAACGCTGTAAATAATGACACAGGATGGGTGTTGCTTCCTGTTGATCCGAAGTGGTTGTTTTGCCTCTGTCCCCTCTCCTGATCCTTCTGGATCTGCTCTTTCAGGAGAAGACTCTGACCAGCTTCACGAAAGGTGGCAAAGGACTATCAGAGAAGGAGAACTCAGAGTGAGGGGTGAGAAGCTGGGCCCACACCCGGGTCTGAGGGAGGAGGGACATGTCCCTGGTCCTGCTGGAGTGATGGGGGGGTCCTGACCTTCCTTGCCACTGCCACTGACGTCTGCCCTCTGGCTCCATTGCAGGTCTGGCCTAAGCCGGGGATCTGACCAGACCCCCTCAGGACCCCCTCTTCTTGCCCGGACCAAGAACTCATCTCCTCGAAGCCATAGCGTCCGAGCTGCTGGTGCAGGGCTGCCCTGGGCCCGCTCCTCCTTCCTGGACGTGTGTGGGTGGCAGCGGGCAGCCCGGTGCCCTGGTTCAGGATGGGGGGCCCTCAGCCCCCACTGTCTGTCTCGTCTTCCCCAGGGCTCCCCCTCGAGGCAAGGGGCCATGCATGTCTGGGGGACCCCTCCCCCACCCTCCGTTGCTCTGTCTCTTTACTGTCATCCAAGTCCTGTGTCCCAGTTTTTGTTCTCACTGTGGATGTCACCCTGCCAGAACTCAGTGTCCCCCAGACATACACTACCGTGTCCCCCACCGTGTTCACCACCCCTGAGTCTGGCCACGCCCCCCCCACTGCTGCTGCTATCAACACCAGAATAAACACACTCTGTGGGTCTCACCACCCGGGGCTCCTGGCCTCTCTGGGAAGGGAAGCTGCATTAGCGCCTACATCAGACAAATGCAGGCCCCATTCCATGGTTGGGCAACTCAACCCATCTCTCTAGGCCTTGTTTTTTAAAAATTATGTTTATTAGGACCATTGCTGACAATGGGACACAAAATACAGCAGAGAACCACAGAGAGAACGGAAAGACCCCAGTATATGGAGATTGGAATGGCATGGGGGCTTCAGGCGTGGCTTGATCTAGGTGTTCTGGCCACTTTCTTCTGCTCTCCTCTTTCCCACCTGCCTTTGCAGTTAGGTGGCCGCCTAGCACTGTGAGCTTCTGCTGAAAAAACAATGAAAAAAATCCAAATACAGAATTCCAACTGGAAGAGTTTAAATGATGGGGGTTTCTTGTGGGTTTGGGGGTGGTAAGCTGGCGTCTCTGAACACAGGCTGTGCCCTGTCTCACAGGTGGAGTTAAAGCAGCCGGTGTAGACAGGGCCTCCCGGATGTGTTCATCCTTTCTCTCCCCGGAGGGGTTCTCATTTCTCTTCTGTCAGAACCAGGCTTTGCAGAGACCCTGAGCTGCACAAAGCCGGCATCTGTCATTTCTAGTCCCCATCGCACGGAGCAGGCCCCGCCAGCTGGGAAGCACATGGAGTGGGTGACTCTGGGTAGGACGGGAACAGGACCTGCTGCGAAGGCAGATGAATGGAACCTGTGGTAATCACCTTGCAGCAGATAATTTCCGGGAAACTGGTGATGCGCCTCCTCGTCTTTTGGGATTCTGATTGGTCCTGCTCAGGCCTTTGGTGGGCCGCCTGGAGCCAATCATTGTTTGGGAAGCGTGCTCTGGGCCCGCCCCTGCCATCACTGACTCCGCCCCTTCCCATCTGGCTTGTGATTGGCTCAGATGCCTTCAGGAGCTCAGCCCTTTTTGCTGGTAAAGTGAATATGAATTGTAATTTTTAAAAATCCAGTATTTAATTTTTTCCTTTTTTTTTTTTTTTTTTTTTTGGTACCGGGGATCGAACTCATGACTGCGCGCTTGCAAGGCAGGCGCTTATGCTACTGAGCTAAATCCCCAGCCCCACTGTTTAATTTTTAAAAAAATATGTTACAGTAAAAGACATTGCCCTTATCCCTCCCTTAGAACCTCCCCACCCTCACTTTGGACACACTTATCCCATTGCCGATTTTGGAGGCAGCTCTGAAAGTCTTTAGTTGCGCCTTGACGTCCTGAATGGATTCAAAATGTTTCCCCTTTTTGGTGGCTTTGATTTTGAAGTCAGAAGTTCCACGGTACCAGAGCTGGTGGAGCAGGTGGGCGAGGACACCTGGTCCTGTTTTTAGCCGCCCGCCTTCTGCCGGGCGGGGCTGGGCAGCAGCATGCGCTGTGGTTTTTATTACTGCAGTGTCCCGACACCCGGGAAACAGCCCTCCAGAGCTGCTTCAGACAGTGCCAAGAATGGTGGGAGAAGTGTGCTCCAAACGAGGAGGATTTTAGAGGGAAATTATAGCAGGGTCTTTTACTGCAGCACATTTAAAAAGAAATGTAGCCGGTGTGGTAGCGCATGCCTGTAATCCCAGCACTCGGGAGGCTGAGGCAGGAGGATCTTTATGAGTTCGAGACCAACCTGGGCTACAAAGTGAGCTGAAGTGCAGCCTAAACCGGATAACAATACCCTGGAGGGAGGGAGAGAGAGAGAGGAGAGAGGAGAGAGGAGAGAGAGAGAGAGAGAGAGAGAGAGAGAGAGAGAGAGAGAGAAATATAAACCACCACTGTATCTTTGGAATCAGCCCTGTACGTCTCCAAGGCAGAACATTCTTTAGACAGGGTCACAGGCAGGCCTTCACTCAGTTTCAGGGGGACCGCCTGGCAGTGGCCGAGGGGCTGTCCGTCAGCATAGCTGTCCAGGACAGTGCGCCCTGGCTCCCTGGCACGGTCACACCTGCAGTCTCGCGTTTCCATGCAACCTCCCAGCACGGGAAGTGCTGCAGCCTCCGCGTTTGTGTGCTCGGCCTCGGCCTGCCATGAAAAACGACCGCACGCCGGCCGGCTGAGAAGAGAAATTCATTCCGTCTCGGCGCCGGGAAAGGCAGAAGTCTGCGGCCCAGGCGCGGCCAGCATGAGGAGGGAGAACTCTCTCTGGCTGCCGGCAACCCTGGCTGAGGCGGCTCCTCCCGCAGTCTGTCCCCGACCTTTCACACCGCAGCCTCCTGCAGAAACAGGGGCACGCAAAGCCACTCCCCAGGCTTCACCCATGGGGAGGCAGCGATGTTCACACAAGTACTCCACCAGCTCCCTCGGGGGAGCTAGGAGCCCCCCGCATGGCCACCGAGAGGAGAGGACCCACTCGGGGAAAAGAAGTGCCTGCTGGGGGCTGGAGGGCTGCTGGTAAATCTCAGAAACCAGACTGAGGGGTGAGAGGAGCCAGATAGACTCCAGAGAACTGACACCGACCTCCTGGCACCACTCCGTGACTGCCACAGTGGAGCAGGGACTGTTTAACTGCCTGGGGCAGGGGCGGGGAGATGACCGGAGCCCGCACCAGGGAACCGTTTGAGGTGACCCCACTGTCCCCTGTCTTGATCGTGTTCACCACTGCACACACTTGTCAAAATGCATTGAATGGTACATTTAAATTGGTGCACTTTTTTTTTTGAAGTGCGGGGACTGAAAACAGGGGTGCTGCTAGGCGTGGAGGCTGAGGCAGGAGAATTGCTGAGGGTTCAAGGCCATCTGGGATACACAGTGAGTTTAAAGCAGGCCTGAACTACAGAGTGAGACCCTGTCTCAAAACAAAAACAAAAACAAAACCACAAGGGTACTCTCCAGCCCTATTATTTACTTTGAGATAGGGTTTCATTAAGTCACTCAATTCAAACTTAGGATCCTCCTGCCTCAGCCTCCCAGCATGCTGGGATCACGAGTATCTATAGCGGCCAAAATGCAAAAGGTGGATGATACCAAATGCTGGTGAGGACACGGAGCCCCAGGAACGCTCCTCCCCTGCTGCTGGGAGTACAGAATCACACAGCCACCGGGAAGACAGTTCGACAGCTTCTCCCAGAACTAAACATACCCTTCCCATATGGCGCGGTCGTCCCGCTCCTTGGTATTTACCCAAATGAGTTGAAAACTTATGTCCACATGGAAACCTGAAAAGAAACGTACGTAGCTGCAGTAGTCACGATTGCCAAAACTTGGAAGCAACCAAGACACCCCTTGGTAGGTGAAGAAACTGCGATACGTGGGTAGAGTGAGTGATAACTGGAAATGAGATGGGGTGGGGGAGCCAGCGATCGGAGGAAGGTGTGTAGGGCACTTCGCCAGCGATGTGACATTCTGAGGCTGGCACAGCTGTGGAGACAGCAAAGAACATCGGCGTTTGCCCAGGGTTGCGAGGAGAGAACGGCGGATGGGTGGTGTCCGGGGTGTTTTTAGGACGGTGAAATCTTCCATGTGACACTACCCTGGTGGTCACATGTCATTGTAATTGTCTTCCAGCTGGTGTGGGGTGCTGCTAATAGGAGAGCCTGTGTATTTGGGGGGGGGGGGTTGCAGAAAGGTCTAGGAAACCTGAACCTTCCTCTCGGTTTTGCTGTGAATCTCAAACTTATCTTTTAAAAAATAAAGCTGGTTTTAACAGTTTGGTGACACGTGCACACCATGAAAAGGGGACATTGATGTAAACTTCGGCTGGCGACAGCGTCTCAATCTTGGCTTGTTAGTTTGAACAAATGTACCCCATTAATTCAAGATGTTCATAGTGGGCAACACTGGGGAGGGAGTCTCGAGGAGTGTACAGAACTTTTTGTATCTTTTACTCGATTTGTTTTTTCTGCAAACGGGAAATCGCTTTTGAAAAAAAAAAAGTCAATTAATGAAAAAAGAAACTCAGCGGTAACAGATGTCAGGCAAAATCGCAGGCGTCCAAGCGGCACTCGGCGTCCCCTCTAATAATAGCTCGAACCTTCGGGCATGGCTGTGGAGACAGAAGAGATACTAACGACAAGTACCCTTTGCATACTTAAGGGTGTGAGAACACAGGCGCGATTCCAGCACACAGGAATTTCAAGCCTCCTTTATGACAGCTATGGCAGGGAAGAGGAATCCAATCACGAGTGGATCACTTACTGACGTCACCAGTTACCAAGTTTCCCAGGTGCCCGCCGCTCTGTAGCGCCCTCTGGCGGGAGGAAAGGGAGCTTAGGTAAAAGGCAGAGCCAATCTATTCAGTTGACTCCAGCCAAGTCGGGTGCTTTGTCCAACACCCCTCGCGCCCCCTGGCGATGCAAGTCACTTTCCATCTGCATGTTTCAAGTGCTTGTGGAGGAAGAAACTCAGCCGGGAGAGGGGAAAAAAACGCTAAAAGGAAGAGAAGCTCCAAATTCTTTGGCATCCAATCAGACACAGGCATTAACACGACAGCTATCCAATCAGAGGGGCAGAAATAGCGCAGGTATCCAACGAGATAGGGCAGAGTTGCCACGACGACATGAGTGTCTATAGGGTTTCCAGAGTCGTGGAGCTCTTCCGCTGAGGCGCCGCCTGGCGCTTGCCAACGCTTGGCCGCCTACTCCAGCGGGAGAGTGCCGGCTGAAGGCAGCCAATAAGGCGAGGCCGAGCGTTAGTGACGTCACTAGTTGCCGAGCCGCTCTGCCGAGAGTGTGACTTCACGCGTGAGTTCTCGTGATCTCCCCCGAGGCCGACAGCCTTTTCTGGAGTGGCGCTTGGTGCGCATGCGCCCAGGAGTCGTTCTGTATTTATTTGCATTTGAGGCAGAAAGGGCGGGAAAGCGCTTGAGGAGGGATGTGAGGCGAGGCGAAAGGCCAGACAAGGACTGCAAGACTGAATGGTTGACGGATGGGCCTCGAGGCGGACCATTCTGTCCCAGAAAAGGCCTGGAGAGAATGTGGGCCTTTACAGATCCCTGAGGAACAGAACCCCAAAAGGACAGACACCCAGAAACAGGCTGAGCAAACAGCTGCACAGAGCAGGGGCTCCACACAAACCTCCCAGGAGACGAGGGGACCTCAGGGCAGAGGGGGCAGGAAGTGACAGGCAGCCTGTGGTGGAGGCACAGAGCCACAGAGGCACAGAGGGGACAGACGCAGTCGCCATGGGAGGATCCGAGGACAGAAGGTGCCGGGCCGGGGTGTGGGGATGGTGGCAGGCAGAGTTAGGACCACAGGACAACGTCGCCAGCAGAACTGACAAGGAGATAACGGATAAAGTCAGAGGCAAAAGGGGGAGATAACGGGGGATCAGGTCAGATAGACGTGGGCGCTGAGATGGAGACTCGAGAGGGAGACAGAGCTGGAGACAGAGATCGGGCGGTCTAAGAATAGTGGTGGAAAGATTGCGGGGACAGTGGCACAGAGAGAAACGTGTCAGGAGAGACACAGAGGACAGTGACATCGGGACAAAGACCGAGGGGAATGTGCTAGCGGGGAGAGAGATAAGGGGCAGCGGTGATGGATATAGAGAAGGAGCAGGGGAGAGACAGGGAGGACAGATGCAGAGGTGACAGCAACACAGAGCCGGTGACAGGAGCAGAGATGGCAATAGTGATACGGCCAAGAGTGACACAGATAGAGACAAGGCTGGAGACAGCAGTGACCACAGCACGGAGAGTGCATTCAGGCACAGCTGGCAGGGGAAGGGACACAGAGGGGACACAGGACGTGGAAGAGAATAATAGGCAGAAGGGGCTGGGACCGTAACACCGTGCGGCAGGGCAGAAAGGATGCAGGCCCACAGGAGAGGGCCACAGGAGGGCTGCACGTTTGACAATGGAGATGAAGAAACGGGGCAGGGGGAGGGCTGAGTGACCAAGGTGCTAGGGACAGAAAAGGCATCCAGACAAGATGGTGGCAGGTGAGGAGCTTGAGGTTGGCTCTGCAGACGTGGCGGCTGTGACACAGGAGAGCAGCGTGCAGGCAGAGGGACAGAGGGGGGCTTGTCTCTCACAGAGGAGGAGAGACGTAGGGGTAGCCTAACCAAGACCACGAGAGGAAGGACACAGGGACCATGTCCCAGAGAGGAGACAAGAGGCTCAGGGTCACCTGGGATGCATGACGATCAAGGCTGACAGAGATGGGAGGGGATGTGAGTGGAGACAGCGAGAGGAAAAGATGGGTGCCAACCAAGACCCAGCGCCACCCCCATTGCTCCTGAAAACCAACACAGCTTGCCGCTTCGCCAGGCCACTTCGGTGAGCTGGGACCTTAATTCAAGGTTGCAATTTGACAGGTGTCCACCCAGGTTCTGGAGTTGTGCTAATGTTTCTGAAACCCCAGTCCTCTTGCTTTAGTTCACTGTCACCACAGCACAAAGACATGTACAAAAGCATTTTAAATTTTTATATCGATTTATTCATGGTTTTGTGAAACACAGTCTGGTCTTCAAGTGGCAGTGACCCTCCTGCCTCAGCCTCCCAAATTCTGGGATTACAGGAGTGCACCATCATGTCCAGCACATTCATGGCAAATTGGAATTTTTATTTTGATGGCTTCTTAGATGATGGCAATAAGAATAAGAGCTCAGGGACCATCGGAGGTGGGAAATTCACATTAAACTGGGAAAGTCAGGGCTGTGCTCAGGATGGGGGACCAAGACGAAAACCGGCCTCTGTTTGTGACTTCGTAGCCTGGTGTTCAGTTGGTCTGGAAGACCTCAAGTTGTGGATTTAAAGCCTCAGACTTTACATAGTGTTTCTAAGCTGTGGACACACGTGTACCCGTCCACACGAATTTTTCCCTGGTAAACAGAACCTTGATTAAAGTCCTCAAATTAGTCCAGCGAACACGTTTCTTTGAAACACAGTGAATAAACACACAAATATGCAAAGTCAGGATACAAAGCACCAGGAACAAGAACAGCACAACTAGAACAGCCCGAGAACAGACCCACTGATATTTGTGGTATTGAATTAGCAAACACATACCACAGTATGCTGTGTTTATGTGAAATAAGATGTCCATTTTTTTTTTTGCAAGGACCAAGAAACCCTGAAAAAGTACCTAGATGCTTTGGAAATGGCATGACTTCTAGAAATTAAAAATTCACAAATAGGGTTAAAAGTAAAAATAATAGCTGAATAGAGAAATCATGAACTGGAGCACAGGTCACAAGAATTGCTTGGTGAGTTAAGAGTGGTAGCACACACCTGTGACCCACAGCCCTCAGAAGAGTGAGGTAGGAGGACTGCAAGTTCGAGGCCAGCCCGCTGGATGCCAACCCAGAAGGCTGAGGCAGGAGGGTGTGAAGTTCAAGGCCAACCTGGGCAACGCAACCATACCCTGTCTCAAGAAAGAAGGAAGGAAGGAAGGAAGGAAGGAAGGAAGGAAGGAAGGAAGGAAGGAAGGAGGAAGGAAGGAGGGAGGGAGGAAGGAAGGAAGGAAGAAAGAAAGAAAGAAAGAATATAGGAGGAGAGAGAAGAAAGGAAGGATGGAGAAGGGGCAGCAAAAGAAAAGCTGTCATACTCACCATGAGGAGACAAGGCAAAGAATACATAAAAGAAGCTGAGAGACATAGGTAATATAGAATAGATTGAGAGGATTTTATGTATCCTGCCCCCCAAAAGGGGAGAGACTGAGAATGTAGCAACAGAAATAAAGAAAAATGGTGACTTTTTCAAATTTTTCCCAAATCAGTAACAAACTCTAATCCAAAGATTCAAGAAGCCCAAATGAGTCAGAAAGAGAAAATTAACACTTATATCACTGCAGGTTTAAAGAATGTCAAAGGCAAAGAAAGGGTCTCAACGCCAGCCAGAGAAGAGAGATAGAGGTTTCTCAAAAGATCAACAGTTTGGCCAGGTAAGGTTACACACACCTGTAATCCCAGCACTCAGGAGGCTGAGGCAGGAGGATACTGCAAGTTCAAAAAGGCCAGCCTGGGCTACATAGTGAGACTCTGTCTAAAAGAAAAGAAGGAGGAGAAAAGGAGAAGGGGAAAGGGAAAGGGGAGGGGAAGGGGAAGAAAAGAGAGAGAAGAAAGAAAGAAAGAAAGAAAGAAAGAAAGAAAGAAAGAAAGAAAGAAAGAAAGAAAAGAAATATTATAAAAGTATTATATTTCAGAGAAAGAAATGAGAGAATGCGAGCATTGTTGGGCTCACTTCCCACCAGGTTAGCGCCCCCAGATAATCTGCACATTGAGCCTGAATCAGGTGTGGAGCTCAGGGGAGAAGCTGCGCCCCGTCTGGGTGAGGCGAGCTCCATGGAGGGGCTGTAGTCAGGGGTCGGGAGGAGAACAATTAGAATCAGGACACAGGATTTAGAATATTATTTTATGGTGATCACCCAGAGTTCAATACAAGAAAGTGCAGGAAATCTGTCCACAAGACTAAAGGCCTAGAAAATCCAGCCGAGGGCCTGGATCCCACAGCAATGTCCTGCATGAGTCCAGCTGAAGACCTAGAGCCCATGACAGTGCCTCCCACGAGTCCAACTGGAGGCCTAGAGCCCAGGACAATGACTCATGCAAATCTGTTTCACGGATCTGCACTGGGAAGGCCCCAAGGTCAGCGGTGGAAACTGGAAAGTCTGTGCCAGCGGGGTGAAGGAACTGGGCCAGCAGCCTGAGGGTTCCACAGTGAAGCCAAGAAACGATGCTCAGAACAAGGACCAGGGCTCTCCTGAAAAGTACCACAGCCATCTCTGCGGCAATGAGGTCCCGAGCTCCTCTGATGACAGGAACAGCCGAGTTCGTATCAGGAAGCCAGTGGGACAAGCTTCTCCTGGAGACTGAACAGCACACGTCTTCCCCTCTGGAGCCAGGAAGCGATGCTCTAAGTAAGGAGCAGAGCCCCCCAAAGTGAGCTACAGCCACTCTCAGTGACAAGGACCCGAGCCCCTCTGATAACAGCTAAGTTCATAGCAGGGCAGCCGGCATGACTAGCTCCTCCAGGAGAACCGGCAGCTGCAAACAGCAGCAGCCCTTCGGAGACCCCGCAGCGCTGCGCTGTGCTCCTCCTCCAGGTGCCCCTTTTACGCTGGTGGCTTTCCTCAGATGGGCCATCCACGCACAGCGCCGCACTGCTTTGATTCAGCTAGTGTTCAGTTGGCCACCCGCTTTTAATGCATGGTGGTTGTGCGAGGGAAAATGGAACCATCCAGCTGGGTGCAGTGGTGCAGGCTTATGATCCCAGCACTCTGCGAGGCTGAGGCAGGAAGATCACAAGTTTGAGCCCAGCCTGGGCAACTTAGTGATTTAGCAAGCTGCTGTCTCAAAATAAAATATAGAAGGGCTGGGGGAGTGGCTCAGTGTGAAGGCCCCTGGGTTCCAACCGCAGTACTACCAGAAAAAGAGAGAACTCTTTGTGTAGGAATTTTTATGTTGCTGCCATAAAAAAATTTCCGCAGACTGAATGACACCCAGCAGCTGGTCTCTGTCATCTTATGGCTCTGCCCCGCTAACAGCCCAGGGCCTGGCCACAGCACATTCCTCCCTGCACAGCTGTTTTGTTTTTCCTTGCAGTGCTCAGAGCCGCCTGGTTGCCTCGGTCAATGGCCCCTCCATCCAGTTTTGGATCCAGCAGTGCCCGGGTGGTCACAGCCTCTGACCTGCAGTCCCAAACTTTCCCGCTCCTTCTTCCTCTAGCGTCTGTCTGCCCCTCATAACCCCTACCTGGGCCTGGCTGTGTCATTCCACGGGTGGCTTGGTCCTCATGTCCATGGGCCAAAGGTGTGGAGGGCCACCCAGATGGCAGTTACCATGCCCACTCCCGGCTTCCAGGTGGGGTTAGGGCTGGAAACAGAAGTGAGGAGAACTTGTGTCTTGCCCAATCCATGCTAGGTGTCAACCACTATGCTTGAAACCTGACGTGCATTATAATTTACTTCTTACGAAAACCCTGATAAATGCAAACGAGCCTTCCCACTTTACACCTGAGCAAACAACTGAAGAGCCACGGAGTGATGTGTTGGCGATCTAGGTGGCGGCAGAGGCAGGATTTGCATTCAGGTCCATTTGGCTTGAAAAGGCATCTCGAGCAGACCCTGGGTTTATGTGGTGATATGCGTGTCTGTATGTCACATACATTTCCTTTCAGTTTTTGATTTTTGTTTTTCAGTTGTGCTCACAACGTGTGAACTACTGGCCTTGCCCTGAGAGATGTGTCACAGACACATCTTCTTACTTCGTAAGAAGTAAATTATAATGCTCGGAAAGGTTGAGGCGGAAAATCACACACTGGAGCCCAGCTTGGGCGACTTAGTGATTTATTTACTTCTCAAAATAGAAAAGAGAGCCGGGTGTGGCAGCGACTGCCTGTAATCCCAGCACTCGGGAGGCTGAGGCAGGGGGATCCTTGCGAGTTCGAGACCAACCTGGGCTACAAAGTGAGCAGGTGGCCATCCTGAACTGCATAGCGAGACTGGTCTCAAAAAGACACATGCACACATAAAGGAAAAAAAAAAGAAAAGTACTGGGTATGTAGCTCAGTGAAAAAGGGGTTTGGAGTTCCATCCCCAGTGCCAAATAAATAATTGCTACACATAAAGCTAAAGTTCCCTTTCACCAGTGTAGACCTCTTCCCTGGAAATACACTCTGTCACCAGTTTGTGGTAGATATTTCCAGATCTTTCTCTGAATGGGTGCGCGCGCGCGTGTGTGTGTGTGTGTGTGTGGCGCATAGCACCTACATACACTGTGTGTGTGTGGTACCGCCGAGTGAATGAGTGGTTTTGTTTGGAGCAAGCCCGTGAGTGTGTTCTAACATAAATGAGATCCTACTGTAATATTGTTCGGCAGCGTGTTTTTTTAACTCCACAGTATGTCTTGGAAATCCATCCAAATTTATTTAAAGAGCTCCGTCCCATGCCTTCTACAAGCTGCAGTGGAATTCCAGAAAATGCCTGGCTTCTTTTCCATTTGTGTCTCGCTGGACATTTGGGTTATTCTTAGTTTCTTTGCTCTCAACAACAGTGTTTCTGTGCATGTCTGTGGGATACACGTGCGTTTCCTTAAGGAGAGGTGGGGGGGAGGCAAAGAAGGCAAGGTGCAAAGGTCAGGCCAGATTTTTTTTTTTTTTTTTTTTGAGACAGAGTCTCACTATATAGCCCAGGCTGGCCTTGCATTTGTACCGATCCTCCCGTCTCGGCCTCCCATGTGCTGGGGTGACAGGCGTGTACCTCCATGTCCAGCCTCAGCTTCCCTGTCCAGACACAGAGTTCGGGTCTCAAAGCCACACAGCCCAGCATTCAAGCCCAGCAGCTTTGTGCTTATTTGATGTGCCATGGACGAATCACTTCTTCTGCCCCAAAGGCCGTTCTCTAAACTGTAGAACGAGATAAACAAATCCTGCCTTCCCACCTCGAGGAGCTGAGACTGTGTGTCCATTCTGCGTGGAAACGGGAAACGCTGCTGGTTCGGCCCTTTCTTCCTTGAGTCAGGACTGAACCTGGCTGGACAGTGTGAGGGGACAGAGAAGGCCAGCTGGGGATGCCTAACTGGCCCGGTCCCTTCCGTTCCCCCGGCACGGAGCAGAGCCCCAGCGCGAACTGGCTTAAGCTGGGGGTGAGGCAGGGTGCGTATTTCTTGGCTCACATAACTGGGTACTCGGCCAGCGTCGGCACCGAGTTTGGCCAGTTTAAGCTCCCAAGGGTTGTTTCTTGGTTGGTTACAGTGGTGCACCCAGCACGTGCAAGGCAGAGGCAGGAAGGTTTCTGAGTGTTCACAGCCAGCCTAGACTATAGAGTGAGTTCAAGACCACCCTGAACTACATAGAGAGACTCTGTCTAAAAACAAACACAAAAAGGGGACATGTCTCTCAGAGGGGTATGATGACTCACACCCATAACCACTGACTCTGACCCTCTTGTCTCTCTCTTTCTTTCTTTCTCTCTCTCTCTCTCTCTCTCTCTCTCTCTCTCTTTCTCTCTCTCTCTCTCTCCCTCCCTCCCTCCCCCGGCAGTACTGAGAATCGAAGTCAGGACCTTGCACTCACCAGGCAGGCGCCGTGTCACTGAGCTATATCTCTGGTGCCCCCTTCTTTTCTTAGCACTTTCATAGTGACATTCAGCCATGGAACAATCTAGGAAAATCTCTCATCTCAGCAGCCTTGGTCACGCCTTGTAGCAGGCAGAGTCAAGCAGTTACACGCCCGGGGACGAGGACATGGGTGTCTTTATTCTGTCTGCCACAATCGTCATGAAGGAACAAGCAGAAAAGAGAAAAATGGGGTGGGGGGCGCTGTTCTCTCACCTCCCCAGCACGATCACCCCTAAACACAGCGGTGCGTCTCTCCCGCGTCTCTAACAGGGGGGCTGCCCCTGCCTCCCACGCAGCGTTTGCGCTCGGGTGACCGCGCCAACATGTCCATGCTAACGCATGTTCTTCAGAGTGTGGGTTCAATGGCTGCGTAGCGTGCTATTGAAGGGACGACGTAACAGAGGTAATGTAACCGTTCCCTCCCAGTTGAATAGGCTGGTAATTTCATTCTTTCTCCTAAATGACATCATGAGGGGCCTCTTGGCATGTAACGCTGCCTTTCAGGTGCCTTCCACGGTTGAGAATCGCACGCATTCAAAGGCAGGGAGTATCTTTCCTCTCTTTGACACCTACCCAGTGGCTTTCTAAAAGGGACAGCAGTTTCCCTCCAGTTCCAGCCACAATGTGTCAGCACGAATGCCTGGCTCGCCGCACTCTTACTAGGAGCGTGGGGCAGCCCCTGAGAGCATTTGCTGCTCCTTGAAGGGGCAGAAAGAAGAACCACTGAATAGTTCCAATGCTGTACCCTCCGGCTTTATCAAAAGGAACCAAGTGACACAAGTGAACGCACAAGTCACTTTACCTTCCGAGCCGGAGTTTGGCTGGGGAGCCACTAATTCAACTCGCAGGAGCACGCAAGGGGAAAATCAGGTAGAGAAAACATCCACACGAAGATGTGCGTCACGGCCACGTGTGCAAACAGCTCCAACGTCGCGAAGGCCACCAGTGGGCACAGAATGTGTGACCTTGCGGCTGCCGCATTCCCCGAATCCTACCTTCGTGTCTGATCGCTCCCGGCTGGTCGTTAGCAACGCGTTCAGTTGGTCATCGCAGATTCCGGCTGAGCTCTGCGCTGGCTACTGAGGGTACCGGGATAGACAGGACACTGGGGACATCAAGGCCACCCTCGAGAAGCTTTTTTCTTTCTTGTCTCTCCCCTTCCCTTTTCTCTTTTGCTTTTTGCCCCTTTTAAGATCAGCATCCCTCCTTGGGTTTCGGTGTATTTTGATCATATCCGTCCCCCCGTCTCACCGTCCCCTGCACCCCTTTCTCTTTGCCCTTGGGACTCCAGCTCTTGAGCCTGGCCAGTCTGTGTGTCTGAGTGCTGGGTAGACTGGGTAGTAGGTCTCCGCCCTTTGCGTCGTTGGCGTGGGGGGGAAACCAGGGGGAGGGGCGTGGCAACCAGGAGAGGGCGTGGCAACCAGGGG
>PVJX010024178.1:0-11728 GCA_004027295.1 Dolichotis patagonum | reverse complement strand
GCTGCTGGTGACTCCCTTGCTGCACCCAGGCCACTGTTGGGTCCCCTCTGCCACTCCCGTCATCGGGCAGGCAGCGCTCTGTGCAGCCGGAGCGCTGGTCTCTTAGCCAGCTGGAAACAGTGCTCCCTAGAAATGCTCACTACAATCCACCCAGCGTGTGCGGCTTTTTGAAGTTGTACACCCTGAGAGGCGTTTCCCTTTTTATTGTAATTTGTCCATAATTCACTCAGTGACTGTCATTGTAAAGACTGCAGGGACGGAGGGACATATGTCCCCCACCCCGTCCACCGGGCCTGGGGATTGAACCCAGCTCCGTCCACACTAAGCTACATCCCCAGCTGTTTCTTTACATTTCTCATTTGGAGACTCACTAAGTGGCTAAACTTGCCCAGGCTGGGCTAGACCTGGCAATCCTCCTGCCTCAGCCTCCCGCAGTGCTGGGATTACAGATGTGTGCACCTTGTCTTTTGATGCTTTCACTCGGGGTTTCTAGGATGATCTCCACCCACACTGTCGTGTGTGACATGCCTGCCTGTGGTCTTGCGGGGGTGCTGAACGCTGAGCACACCTGCTCCCTCAGTGTCTCTCAGGTCTGGCCGCTCTGCGCACGCGCGCGCGCGGCTGTGAAAGGCCCGGATGCACCCGCGGGTGTGCGCAGCAGTGAGCCCGGGTGGGCGCTCACCTAGAGTCACAGCACGGGTAGAGGTCGGTGAGCTATTTCTAGGAACAATGCATGCACACCTAAACACACGAATATTAAGATTACGATTCAGCGTGCGCTTTTGACAGATCTCCACATATGGAACCGGCACCCCAGGAAGGTCACAGGGATATGAAATGTCGCTCCGCGTCCCCTCCTCATGAATGCCCGCAGGCGGCCCCCTCTTCTCAGGTCTGCGACCAGAGATTAACTTCGTGTTTTCTCGGACTTTACACCAGTAGAATCAAATGCTAGGAGGCCTTTGTGTCTGGCCTTTTCTTGCTCCGCGTGATGCCCACGGCGCTCACCGGGCGGTGAAGTCACCAGCCGAGCGCTCTTTAGTCCCCGCGGTCAGTCACCTGAATGCTTTATCTTTCCTCCTCTTGATGGAAGCTGGGGTCGCTCCCAGCTCTGCACCGCCCTCGTTAATGAGGCGTCACAACTCGTCACTTAGGCCCTTGCGAAGACGGAGTGGATAAACCTTCAGAAGGTTAGTGGTTCGCGGTATATGTGGGGTGATCGGAAATATGGTCAATGTTCAAATAAAATAATTACAGTGACAGATGCACTGCCACCCATTCTCTTCAAAATACCAAGACACTTCTCTCACTTCGAACACTCTTACCTCACTGGTCCTGGTGATGTGATTTTTCACTTCAAATCAGATTTCTTAGCCGATCATGGTGGCCTGTAATCCCATCACTCGGGAGGCTGAGACAGGAGGATTTCTGTGAGTTCGAGGCCAATCTTGGCTACATAGTGAAGTCAAGGTCAGCCTGCACTACATAGTAAGAAGCTTTCTCAAAAAAAAAATCAGGTTTTTACCTCAGATATGCACTCTATTTGTAGATCAGCCCTTGTAGATTATTTTTAACAGTACCTAAACCTGGTAACTATTTCCCTCCCCCTTAATACCTTTCCTTTATCTAACTGTAATCTGCTTTCTGTTTTTAGGTCCCACATATCAGGCAGAATGTGATTTTCTTGTTTTTGCTGAGTCTGGCTTATTTTGTTTAACTTGATGATATCTGGTTCCAACCATTTGCCTGCCAGTAATGTAACTTTGTTCCTCTTTATGACTGAATGATATTCCACCCATCTAAAAAAAAAGACCTAGGTAGGGATGTAGCTCAGTGCAGATCCTATATTTAATCCCCAGCACCATCAAAAATGCATTTTTATGCCACTTCACTGGCATCTTTGATGACTAATAATGGTGAGTGTTTTTTTATGTGCCTCGTGGCTACTTGAATATTTTCTTTCCTTTGTAAAATGTCTATTTTGCATTGTTTGCATCCATTTCCTCATTACTTATCATTGAGTTCTTAATGTGTTCTAGACCCTTCATCATCTGTATGCATTGCAAATGTTACTCCCAAGCCTAGGTTTTGCCTTTTTATTTAATGGTTTTTTTCATAAGAAGCTTTAGACTTCATTACATCGTATTCATCAAATTCCTGCAGTTAATACTTGATGCCCTCTGTGTAGGAAATCTTTGTCCCTCTCAAACTGCAAAACTGTCCTCTCATGTTTTCTTCCTGACGCATTGTAGCTTTAGCTTTTACATCTGGGTTCGTGAGCCTGAGACTAACATTTGTGTAGGGTGGAGGTAGGGGTTGGAGTTTAATTATTTCTGTACATTTATATACTTGTTCCAGACTCTCCTAGCCTCAATGCCTTGCTTTGACTTTTCTCTTGGACAACTCAGCTGATTTTCAATATGGGTCTACACAAAGTCTATTCTCTTCCTATTTTTAGTTTAGACCGGCCTGGAACTCACTATGTAGTCCAGGCTGGCCTCAAACTCACAGCAAGCCTCCCGCCTCAGCCTCCCCAGTGCTGGGATTACAGGTGTGCACCAACACTCCTAGCTCTACTCCGTTCTTAGTTTTTTATCAGTTCTTATGCCAAAACCACATTCTCTTGCTTTCTACAGTTCTATAGTTTCTGCAGGGTTGAAATCAAATAGTTTGAGTCTTCCAACTTTGTTTTTTTCTGTTTCAAGTCTGTTTTGGCCACTCCATACCTTTTACATTTCCACATAAATTTTAGATCAAATTTGTCAACTTGTGCAGAAAGCTGTTGAATACTAACTGGCATTGCACTGGGTCTAAGATCACCGTGATGAGTCTCCAACCCATGGACCTGACATCTCTGCCTCGTTATTCCTTCAGTTAAATGGAATGATATTCTAAGCTGGCTCAGACTCATTCTCCTGCCGTCGCCTCCCGAGTGCTGGTATTACGCCACTATACCCAGCTTGCAGTTTACGTTTGATGTATTTTAAATTGAATTTTGAATTTTTCCTTTTGCTCTCTGGTATAAAAGTATCATTTAAAATAGTTTATAGTGACCTTATATCTTGCAACATAGCTAAATTCGCCTATTTGTTCTACCAGTTGTTCTTGCAAATTTCTTTAGATTTCCTCCATATGTGACATCCCCAATAAATAAAGCCAGTATGGAGGCTGAGAGTGGAAGGGAGAGAAAGGGGTGTAAGGATTAAGATGTGTGATGTCCATGCACCAACTTCCCGTGATCCATGTAATCATTGTGCACTGTAAGTGTGTATTAATAGAAATAAAAATTGCTTAAAACACAGTTTTAGTCGAGGATTTTTTCTGCATCTTTTAGGATAATTGTATGACTTTCTCCCTTTATTGTATTATGGCCTAAATTCCATTCACTGCATTTCGAATGTTAAACAAATACTGTTTTTCTGCTCTAAATCCCACTTGCTCGTGAAGTATTAACCTTTCCATATATTACTATTTTGATTTTCCAGTATTTTATTAAGGACTCTTCCACCTGTGTCTGTGAGGGATATTGGTCTGTAATACTCTTTCCTGTAATGTCAGGCTTGCATATGGGGATTTGTTGCCCTGTAAAATGATTTAACAAAAAAAAAACACCTTTGCTGGAAGGCTTATGGTAGAATTTCCCTTTGATCCTCTTTAATTTGGTCTGTTTGTTTGTGTGCTTTGAGACACAGTCTCCCTGTGTAGCCCAGGCTGGCCCAGATCTTCCCGCCTCAGCCTCCTAAGTGCTAGGGCAACAGGTGTGCACCCACCTTCCCTGGCTCTTCCATCCTTGTGAGAGTCCCTTTGGCCCCATCTTTCTCACACCCTCCCATCTTGTCCTCTGCGTCCTTAAACATATCTAGTCAGTGTCTTAAGTCTTCTGGGTGATCCGAGCTCTGTCTGGGTTTTGCCTGGGGACACAGTTGCCTGTATCCCTGCAGGCTTCGCGCCTGTGAGCCACTTGTGGCACTGTGCCAGTGGTGCGTGGAATGGACCAGCGTTCGTCTTTCTTCCCTTCAGAGACTTGATTTTCTACTGAGGGTAGTTCCTGGGAGGCGGGTAGGGTCCTGTTAGTCTTCAGTTTTGCAGCCTGTTAGGACGGATCTATTTAAATTCTGCTCCTAGTCCTAGAGCAGTGAGGCTCCACTAGTCTGCCCGTCCACGCCTTTTGTTTTGTCTTGTTTTGTTTTGTTTTGCTTTGTTTTCTGAGACAGTCCTGCTGGTGTAGTCCAGCCTGGCCTTGAACTCACTATGTAGCCCAGGCTGGCCTCGAACCTGTAGCAATCTTCCTGCCTCAGCCTCCGGAGCACAGGGATCACAGGCGTGCACTAGCACGCCCGGCTTCCCGCGGCCTTTTTAGTTCTCCCCGCAAGGGCCCAGCAAGGCCCGCTCTGGCCGGGTGGAGGCCTCTGCTTCTGTCTCCGGAACCGCTGGGCCTCTGGCCTCTGTCGGGCTCTGAGTTGGGGGCACCTCTGTTTGCAGGGTCTCCGGGAGCCCCACCTCAGCAGCAGCCCCCAGATAGCCTCACCTCCTGCGCTCTGCAGCAGAGTCTGCGCCAGGTTGGCCGGGAGGCTACTACCAGGCAGGCCCCTTTCCGCGCCTCCCTGCTCCTCCGGGGCGCCTGGCCCTGGGGCCTGGGCTGCGCTGCCCTGGGTCCCCGCCCTCCGCCCGGGAGGGAAGGCTGGTGCCAGTCGCCCCCAGCCGTCCCTGTGCGTGGCGTTTGCAGAAAATCGGAGACTCGCGTGGTGCCCCACCGTGGGGAAGGCCCGGGCGCCCCGCAGTCCACGGAGCAGGGCTGGACGCCGCTGCCCTCTCCAAACCCGGGCTCCTCTGTGTCCAGGAGGAAGGAGTCACAGCCTCCGCGCAGGCCGGTGACAGGAAACCCGGAAGCCCACTGATGGCTCCGCAGATGCAACAAAGCAGCGCAGGGCTCTCTGAATGATGAGTGCGCATGTGCAGTGCGCAAGGGGCCGGCTCGCGTAGGTACACGCGTTTCCATCCCCTCCCTCTTCCCTCCTTCCCTCCCTCTTCCCTCCTTCCCTCCCTTCTTCCTCCTCCAGCTCTTGGACCCTTCTCTTCTGCAAAAGATCTATCCCCATTTCCTATCATCTGTCTTTTATTTTACTCTTTTATTTATACTTTGGGTTGTGTGTCGCCCACAGATGACTCCCGCTGATCCTTCTTTCCCGCAGAGTCGTACTCCACTGTGTGTAAACACCACCTCTCCGCTCTCCATTCATCTGCGGATGGACACAGTGGCCACTTTCAAGATTTAGCTGTCCTGAGTCGCGCTGGAAAGCTCTCATTTTGTTAAGCTGAGGAAAGACTTCCTTTCGAAAGGAGTATTTGAAGAATGTCTGAGACTGGATGGGCTGTATATCATAATCAACAAATTTAATGAAAATCCACAATCTAGCTGGGGGTGGTGACACACTCCTGTAATTCCAGCACTCGGGAGGCTGAGGCAGGAGGATTGTTGCAAGTTTGAGCCTGGGCTACAGTGAGCTCAAGGCCAGCCTGAACTGCATAGCGAGACCCTGTCTCAAAAAGACAAAAAAAAAAATTTTTTTTTTTTTTTTTTGCTTGATGTTTTCTGCAGAAAGTAGCAACCGCCCCGAGGAGATCAGGTCTGGCTCCCGCGGAGTCTGCCGTCTGGTGAGGGAGGGCTGTCGCTGAGTGGCGGGGAAATGAGCAAGACCTTTTAGTCTTTGGTGAGCTCAATGAGGAAAACAGCAGCGAGGCATTCTGGGGAGTGGCCCGGGTGATCAGGATGGAGCCGTGAACCAGGGGGAAGAGAAGGCCTCCGCGCGCTGAGGCAGGGAACAAGCAGAGGCCACAAGAATGCGCCCGGCCGGGCTGTGAGGCTGGTGCAGGCCTGGGCTGTGGGAGAGGCCGCGGGGCCGCGGGGGCACAGTGCCTGGTCACAGGCGACCGGAGGGTGGGTCGGGCGGGTGGGATGGGGCTTCAGCGGTGAGGAAGACGGGACACAGGACAGGTGCATGGGGCCTGCGGGTGTCAGTGGGGCCCGTCCTCCTCTGCCCTGGCATCTGGGGCTGCAGCTGTCACACGAGTCACGGGAGACACAGGACCTGCACTGGGGCGGCAGCAGGCTGGGGTCCCCTGAGGGGAGAGAGCAGGGCACAAAGGAGCCACTGAGTCACTTCCAGGACCCTGTCTCAAGATAAGAAGGGCGGGAGTGTAGCTCAGTGCAGAGGTCCTGCGCTCAATCAAAAAAATATATATGTGGGTTATAGCTACAGGGAGACTCGGTGTCAATGGAGGAGATGTGGCAGTGATTTCTGTGGACAAGAGCTACTAGAGCACTAACCCGGATGTCCTGGGAGAAATGTTTATGCAGGAAGGAGCAAGGGACACTGTCACCTGCCCTAGATGGCACTTTCTCTCAGCTGAATCTTCCCCCATGATATAGTCATGGAAGATAGCAAATTTATACAGAAAGTTGAAAATTTTAATAAGCATCCCTCTACACCCCATTCAGACTCATAATTATTAATATTTCAGGGGTGAATTATTTGAAAGTATGCTGCAGAAGTCAATGCTTCAGCACACATTTCCTACAATTAAGAATATTCCCCATGACCACAGTGTCACGCCGTATCACACCGAAGAGCCCAAACATTAATTCTGTAATGCTTCTAACAGTGCCCACATTCACATTATCCCAGTTACCCAGAGAGCATCATTTAAAAATGTTTTAATCTGGCATGCTGGTACATATCTGTAATTCTAACACTCAGGAGGCTGAGGCAGGAGGAACTCTGCAAGTCTGAGACCAGCCTGGGTTACATAGTGAGCTCCAGGCCAGCCTGAACTATATATAAGTGAGACCCTTTCTCAGCAGGAAAAAGAAGAAGGAGGAGGAGAAGAAAAAAGAAAGAATATAAATACATAAACATATGTTTTAAACCACTGTCCAAGCAAGGTTCACCTAGCCTATGTGGCTGTTATCTCTTCCATCTCTCTATCTGGATGAACCAGTTGATATTGTCTGTTTGACAGTGTCTGCCACCCTTGATCTTATCTTTTTGAAGAGGCCAGGCATGGGGTTGTCCTGGAGGATGCCTAGACTCTGGAGTGGCCGTATTGCTTCTTCATGGTGCTGTTTAACTTGTTCCTCTATCCTATTTCCTGTAAGATGGAAATTAGTTCTGGTCAGGGGTTGTCCAGTGTCCTCAGTTCACAGTGCTTAGTCTAGGGACTCAAAGAGAACACCATGGTTCTAGTTATTGAGGAGTTAGGTCCATACGACTTACACACACCAGTTAAAAAAGTAATGCATGTAAGTGGGAAGGAAGAACATTTTATGTATTTTACTTCGTTCTTAAAAGACACTGATTACCTACTCGTGGAGTCCACACACCTGGATAAGCATCTCAGACTCCACAATCTGATTAAACATCACCCTGCTTGTTTCCTGTTCCACAAACCAGTTTGCGTTTTCTAACAGAACTGCCAAAACCCCAGCTCCACAAAGATAATATCACCCCAGAAATGTAGCACAGCCATTCGCTTGAACTGTAAACCCTCCCAAGCTAGAGGCCAGTGATAATGTCTCATAGGTATCACTCATGGCTCCACTTGAAAATGTGAAATCTCCTGGAACCCTCTGATGCCAGGTCTCTCCCCTGCTGTCACAGCATTCAGTGACCTGGCTGTTAAACTTTGCCAGGGTGGTCTCTGGTGGCTGACTATGGTTTCCCTTCAGTCTCCCAGGCGTCTTGGCAGCAGGGTTGGAAACCATGGGTCTTGAGCCTTGTTAGACTCCATTCAAACACAGCAGTTGCTGGCAAGCAAAGCCCCTTCCTGATGCTATGGACTTCATACCGTGTCACAGCAGGGGACGTGTGGGACAGGTTGTCCCGCAATTGTCCCACAATTGATGCTAAATTTTACCACTTTCTTAGGATACTGACCCCTTTATCTCTCCGTTATCTAGCTATATTTTCCCCTCCCAAGTGAGCAATCTGTAGGCGATGATTGCAACAGCAGGCCGCTAAGCTGGTGCTCCCAGCACGAATGACTCTGGGGCTGTGAATGGTGATGACCCTCTACCATCTTCCAAGGGTGCAGCCCCTCACGTCCACCGTCCGCGGACACGATGTGTTCACACTCACACTCACACGGGGCACGGGGCCCAGGGCCTTTGCACTGAGCCCCATCTCCAGCCCAATTTTTTTTTTCTTTTTGAGATAAGATCTTGTTAAAGCACCCAAACTTGCAATCATGCTGCCTCGGCCTCCCAGGTGCTAGGATTACAGGCGTGTGCACTACCACACCTGTGGATTCTCGGATTGTCCGGATTTTTGCCAGCCGGAGCCCCTTCGAGCTGCCTCCCTGTCTTCTCCACCGGAGCCCTTTGGTCTCTGAGCTCCGTCTCCCCCAACAGCACGAAGCTTGTCCCACGCTGACTCTGCACCCGCCCTACCTCAAACCTGGAAGCAGCCAGTTTTTCCGTGGAGTCTGGGTCCTGGTAGCGGAAGTAACATCTGGAAACTGAAACCGGGGTAGTGCACCTGCTGCTTTCCGCTACTCTTACAGCCGAGGAGGGAAGCAGATGGTGTGACATCACCTTCCCTGGTGAAAGTGATCGCGCTGCTGACTATTTTAGTTACCTGCTACAGAGGAACACCTAACCCCCAAGACCAGGGGCTCCAACCGAGAAAATCGTTTTATAATCTTTAGGGAAATGCCAGGTGTGGTGGCCCATTCCTGGCATCCTGGCACTTGGAAGACTGAGGCAGGAGGATTGCTGCCAGTTCAAGGCCAGCCTGGGCTACATAGTGAGACTTTGTCTTGGGGGAAAAAAATTAGGAAAGGGCTGAGCTGAGCAGGGCCGTTCTGACCATGGGTCTCTGAAGCAAGTACAGTGAGGCAGCAGCTACAGTTGCACTGGAAGGAGAGCTGCAGCATGCGTGCTGGCCACCTCTCTCTCTCTCCCTCTCCCTCTCTCTCTCTCTCTTTCTCTGACCTTCCTCCTAGCACACCAGAGACCCAGTCAGCTCCATAGCACCAAAGTGTCAAGTGTGAATATTCCAGCAAATGCAGTTCTATGACCTAGCCTTGGAAGTCACAAGCCACCTGACAGAAGGTCCCAAAAGCCCATGAATATGCACATGGATCAGTGCAACTTAGGAGGAGTCCCAGGGCAAGAACTGTGTGTGGCACAGCATGCCCTGTGCCATCTTTGGGAAGGGGTCTGTCTCGCCGACCCAGTGTGGTACTGTAGGAGCCAGACATGGAGCCAGGAAGCAGCTCACCCTGCTGGGGAAACTGAGCGTGCAATTCTGTGTTCCCTACTGAGTGGCTCCTGTGTCCCCTAATGGGAAGCATTTGGGTTCAGAGCAGAGGCACAGTATCTATATTAGTCAGTCTTCCCATTGCTGAGGTGCAGTGCCAGACCCTTGGTTTAAAGGAGAGGTTTAACTTGGCTCATGGTTCAGGCGGCTCAGTCCATGGTATGTTGGCTCCAAGGCTAAAACCTCATGGTGGGAGGGCCTGGCAGAGAAAATCTGTTCCCCTCATGGCATCCAAGAAGCAGAGAGAGAAGGGAGGAGCCAGGGAGGGAGAGGCACCCAGAAAGACACGCCCTCAGCACCCCCACCTCTTCCCTCCAGGCCCACCTCCCACAGCACATTCAGCAACAAATTCATCAATGGACGAATCTGTTGCTGGGTACAGTGCCCCCACGACTCAGTCACATGCCAAAAACCCTGCCTCTCAACACATGAAAGCAGGGGGCATTCCAGGCCAAAGGCATAACGGCGTCTCAGCTATAACGAAGTACTGTAGACAGGGTGATTTATTTATTTTTTAATAGAAAGGTATTTTCCATAGTGCTGGAGGTTGGAAGTCCAAAATGAAAACAAAAATTCAGGGTGTCTGGAGGGCCCGAACCTCACGGATGAGACCTTGTTGTGTCTTTGCCTGCTTATTTACTTCTAGCACAGGGGAAGGCGTGCAAAGGAGTTATTCAGAGCACAAACACCGTGCCGGGCAGGGGTTACTTTAGCCACTGCCTCCCATGAGTCGCACTTTGGGAGACTTTTCTGGACAAACTGAACTACATGCATCCATTTTCCCAAATCTCATTTATAAAGATACGCCTGAGTGCTGATTGTAACTTCCATCTGGGACTCAAGAAGCCAGGCACATGCTGAGTAGATTCTTTTTTTATTATTATTATTTTTAAACCCAAAGCAGAGAAATTTGATGTTTGGGTTAATGTCAAAAACCCCATCCTAGGAAGAGGAGGCTGAGGCAGGAGGATGGCAAGTTGAAACCCAGTTTTAGCCACATAGAAATTTAGCAAGATAGAATAAATTTAAAAGGACTGGGGATGTAGCTCACTGCAAAAGGTCTTTAGGAAGAAATGGAGACACAGCTTTTGTAAAAAAAAAAAAAAAAAGGAGGGGAAGAGGAGTTGAAGAGAGCAGAGGGGAACAGGAAAAAAGAATGTACAGGTACAAATTCTCTATGATGAATGTTATCATTACGTATATCTAAATGTACCAATAAACGTTTTAAAATGCAAAATAAAATAAATACCCTCCCCAAAGGCCTTTATGTCAATGTCCGTATGGAGGCTTCAAACTTGCACACCTGTAATCCCACCACTTAGGAGGCTGAAGCAGGAGGATCCCTGACAGTTTGACACCAACCTGGGCTACAAAGTGAGTTCAAGGCCAGCGTGAACTGCATAGCGAAATCCTGTCTCCAAAAACAAAACAAACAAACAAAAAAAATGCTGAGGCTCCTGTTGCTCTGCGCTGGAGACCAAGAGCTAGGCCTCAGGGTGACACTTGGCTTCTAGGACCTTTGCAAAGTTTGAGCTAAACCAGGCTGCAACCTCTTTCTCCTGCCTCCTTTTGACACCTCAAGCAGCACCCCGCCTCCTAACAGGGCGCCAATCCCAGTCTAGGGGCCCCTGTCACCTCACATCCTCTCTCCTCCCTGTCTGCTGTTTTCTTCAGAGCTTCTGCCACCCTCAAGTCAGGTCCCTGAGGGGCCCTGCCCCGTGGAGGACAAGCTCTTGGGGGACAGGGCCTCTAAACAGCTGGCCCTCAAGGCCCTGACAGAGCTCGCTCGGCTGGGCTGGGCTTCGGACTGACTCGTCCTGTCCCCTCCCCTGCCTCTCTGCCCCCACCGCCTGTTCCTGGGGCTCTCAGGAAAGAGCGGGTGAAGACGCTGAAGCTTCCTTGTCACTTCTGACACCTCCAAAGCTATTCTGAGCCCCTTTCTGGGTTTTTTTGGCCCTACTTTCTCATGTCCCTCTTGCGTGGTGTCCCAAGGAGGCGGAGAGTGACCTCTCCCAACTTCTCCTCCTGCTGCCCCATCCCCCAGGCGCCCCTGGCAGGGCTCACCCAGCTCCGGGAGGTGAGAATGTGGGGGGGAGCCAGCGCCCGCACCTCCCCGCGCCCCTCCGCGCCTCCAGAGCCCGGAGCCCCACATCTCTTTCTCACCCGGCTCCTCCGAGAGCCTCAGCCTCCCAGTTGGCAGAATGGGCCCGCGGCGCCAGCCCTGTCTCTGCTGCCCGGCCGAGGGGTGCACGGTGGGCTCCCCCAAGAGGCGCACCTGCCTCCTGCCACTGTCCCTCCAGCCCTGCCACTCCCCACTCCCCATCAGCTCCCCTGCCACCCCTGCGCCCCACATTGCCTCTCCCTCACCTCCAGCCTTCCCAGGCCTCTCCTCTCCTCCCCGCACCCCTTCT
>PVJX010024177.1:0-28371 GCA_004027295.1 Dolichotis patagonum | reverse complement strand
TGCCTTTTAAATTCTTAGTAAGTAGAAGTTAACTTGTGACAAATAGTAAGTTAATTGGGTATCTTTAAAAATATACCTTAAGTGTGTCCCTTTGTGTTTCCAGATTCTTGAAGTACAAAAACAACTAATAAAAATACTCAACAGAAATTTTTATTTCAGAGACATGATCAATGTTAATACAAAGAAAATTATGGAGATACTTTTAACAGAAAAAAATGGGGAAAGCACTTAAGTGAGTGTGCTGAATCCCAGCTTATCTACTTTTTGCTGCCTGTCTTGGTACCAAGATCTACACCATAGGCTGCTCAGTGTTGCTGTCATTTTGCTTCAACAGAAAAATTTATGATATTAGCATTAGAAACAGTTGCTTCCAAGTCTAAAGACATACAAGTGATGGGAAAAGTCAGAAGTAAATATAATCGCTTCACTCCAACGGCCTATAAAAACTACCAGTAATTTTTGGCCCATCTGAAATATTTATACAGGAGAGCCTGGTAACGTGGGAAAAAGCCATCTTTCAATAACATCCAAAAAGTATGTAAAATATTTGTGTGGAAGTCTGCTAGTGGGCATCTCCCACTACAACTATTTGTTTGCCCAAGTGATTTATCTTAACATCGACTGCCAAAATAAAAATAATTATTTTTCTCCTGGCAACTTGAACATCAAAAGTTTCCTTTAACAAGAGCCCCCAGAAGAATTAAATGCTTGTAATCACAGGTGGTTGCCCCACAGCTGCTCCTTCCCTCTGTCCAAGAATGATACAGTTGGCCCTCTGTTCGACCTGCTGTCCCAGGTGTGGTGAAGAGGGTTTGGGGTGGTGTGCTATGCTGACAGCTCAAATAATTCCCCAGCTGAAAATCAGTTTAAATCTTCACTCATGCAAACCAGGTGGGGCCCTGGATAAGAGAAGAAAGAAGAGAGATTGCCTTTCTCTGAGCCCACCAGTGGGCTGGCTGTGCATCTATCCCCACCCCCACCCCCACCCCACTGCAAGCAACTGGCTGGTTCAGGGGACAAGTTGAGTTGATAGCAACAAGACACAAAAACAACTAAATGCTTGTATTGTTTGATTGACTTTGGAGGACTAAGGCTGGTAGTCTGAGCATCGACTAGGAGGATGACAGTATGCAATATACCAAATAGGGGGATTTTCGTCTTGTTTTTGAAATCCAATATCATTGTCACTGTTTTGTATTGTTCCGATTTATTATTTTGTTTTAGTCAATGCTCTGTTTTGATTGATTTTAGTATTTTGTTTTATTTGATTTTACTGTGTCTGAGGAAATGGTCAACTATTGTGAAGATAACAAGATTTATTATGGTAACTATTGTTGATGACCTATTATTCTGAAGTTATGTACCACTTTCACTTCTTTGTTTTGACTGGCTTTACTCTGTTTTGTACTGTTGTGTTTCTTTCTCCTTAAAACAAAACAAAAAAATCTTCACCCCTTGTCCACCAGAGCAGGTAAATTTAGCACCATGCAAATGATCCCAGGGCCCCTTGCAAAAGTAGGGTTTTGCTGGCTCACTTTAGGCCCTGGGCATTCAGGGAACTCTCATAAAAGCCACGCATTTGCCGCACTGTCCTTTGACCAGGCTCTCCCTGCACCTGACATTTCAGTAGATTTAGAAGCCTTGAGGGAGACCAAATGCTTATTGTAGCTGATATTTACTTCCCAAAAGTCAGGGCTATGTTTATGCTCCTTATTGCTGCACACTAAATAATAGCCTTGTGAAAGGCAGTGAAATCGGATAGGAAAATATGACACTTCATCCTTGTCATGTTGGGGAGCTGGCAGCCCAGCAGTCTAATGCTGCCAAAACACATCTGCTTTCCTTTGCGACACATGATGGGCTAACGGTGGGTGCTGATTTCCTGGCTTCGTAAGCAGGAGTTAAAACCAAGTGTACACAGGTCTGGGATGGCCTCAGTCACAAGGGACAGTCCAATGTAGCATATCACCTCAGACCGTGCAGTCATAGCACCCGGGCTTTGCATCCTGGCTCCAGTACCTACAGCTGTGTGACTCTCAGCAGGTTGCTTAACTTCTCTGAGCTTCACTTTGTTGCATTCATAGAAACACTAATACTTGTACAATTCTTATGAAGTCTGAGTGAGAAAAGATTTACCCAAAATAAACACAGAAAGATTAATGTTTTTTATTTTAAAGAGAAAAAAAAAAAACAATGAAACCAAGATTTGGAATTTCAAAACCAAGATGATAGGAAATTGATGATGGTAAATACACCGCATAATGTCATCTTCAAAGTAGTTGCTTAGATTACAAAATAGAGGCGTGCATAATTGATCAAACAATATAAGCCCAAACTATTTCTTTAATGAACTAAGAGAAATCAGTAGTATAATTATCTTAGCTATCTTTTGTATATATATATATATTTTTTATTCCCTTTTCCCTTCCTACACACATTCCACTTGTTCTTTATTTTTGAGCTGTTTCTTTCCCTTTGCAATATATATTAGTGTTTTTATACAGCAGAGTACTATTCAGCTATAAAGAAAGATAAACTCAAGGCTTTTACAGGTAAATGGAGGCAACTGGAGTCCACACTCACAAGTGAAATAAAACAGACCTGCATATGTAAACATCATATTGCCTCCCTAGTGTAAGAAACTGAAAAAGTAAATAAGACCCAGGATTATTTTTTTAAAACACAGGAACAAATATAAAACATTACATATGTTTTCTCTTCTAGGCTAACAGCAACAATTAAGGAAAGCTAGAGGTGACATGGTACTACTTCCCTCAACATTTGAAGTCAGCGCCAGGAGGAGGAGTCAACATCTTTTAGAGTCATTCACCGAACGTCTGAGAAAATATTGTTAGTGGTATGTAAGTCTTTAAAAATTATATTATAAAAATATATGTTTGCATTTATTTTTCCAAAAGGAAAAAAAATCTCACCCAACTGAGTAGAAAGAGTACTGTATCTATTGAGGTTGACAGAAAGAACCATGAACACCTGTTCTGGTTCCAGAGCTTGCTGTGTTAGATACCTTTGGACCAGTACTACTCATCCCTAATGCTGGCCTATAGGTAGCACTGAGTGGTGGGTGAAAGGACACCCATTGGTAATCAATAAGCCTAGGCCCGAGTCATTTGGGAGTAATCAGCCCAAACCTGTTTTTGTATCATTAGATTGGGATGATCATGCCACCCTCACCCACCTGTCTCCCAAAGACTATGTGTGGTACCATCTTCAATGAGAGAGCAAATTAGTGAAAGCCATTTCAATGCAAGATGGTCATTAAACATCTCATCAGAGGAAGACCTGATTAAGGCCATACCTATCCTTAACTATAGGGTTGCCTTTCTGTTTAACCCACATCATAATAAATGGAGCAAGCACAGTATATGGCAATATTTGGTAGCACACTTGCATGTCATTCAGGCTCAAATTCGTTTCCCAGCACCGCCCTAACAAATGTCTTAAGGCAACTAAAAGGCGTCATAGTCCAAGGTGTCGGCAGGATTGAATTTTCTCCTGAGGCTCCCAGGGAAAACCAGTTTGTTGCCTGTTCTCTCTTCTGAGGGCTCCGGATATTCATTGGTTTGTGACCGTGTTACTCAGAAGGACTCGACAGTTTCACTTGCTCCTCCTCCATGTCTCTCTGTGTCTCCATTCCTCTCTGTGTCTCTGTTAAGGGCACTGGCTGTAGATTTTAGCACACATCCAGTAATGGCTTTATCTCAAGATCCTCAATTTAGTTAAGTCAGCAAGAGCCTTTTTTTTTTTTAACAAATAAGGTCACATTTGCATGTAATAGAGATTAGGACCTGGACATATCTTTTTGGGGCCACCATTAGGCCTCATACAAGGTTCAAGTGCATATTTAGAAATATTAAGCTGCTAGATTTAAGCTTTGTGACATGTGAAATGGAGACAACACAGCCAGTCTTCAGCTGTAGCAGACAAAACAAGACAGAGGAGTAGGAAAGAGTTACAGTCTCAGAAAATGAGTAAAAAGATACTAAATACAAGGTTCACCTTGCACTATAGCAAGGAACAAAGGCTTGTCCTTGAGTTGATAAATTCGTTTGTGTTTTGCTAAGAAAGTACCAAAGAGTAGGTGGCATTAGAAAACAAAATTCATTTTCTCTGTTTAGAATACTAAGAAGACTAAAGTCAAAGTATTGACAAGTCATTTTTCTTGACTTACAAGTGATGGTTTTCTCCTGTGTCCTCACACAATGTTCTAGCCACCTATCTGTGTCCCAATTTCCTTTTCATACAAGGACATCTGTCATGTTTGACCAGGATCTGCCTTAATGATGTGATTTTAACTTAATTCCCTCTTCAACAATGCCATCTCCAAATACAGCCACAGTTTTAGGTCCTGGGTGGCAGGACTCAACATATGCATCTGGGGAATGCACAATTTAGCCCATGAAACCAAACTCATTCTTGAAGGGCTAGATTAAGTATTTTTGGCTTTGCAAGCCATAGGATACTTATGACGACTGCCCAGTTCCACCTTGCAGTGTGAGAGGAGCCACAGACAATTTGAAGAGTATTGCGGGCTCCCAAGAAAACAAGCAATATAAAATGAGGACAAGGTCCAAGAAACAAAAGGAACTGAGCAACTCTCTCCCTCCAGGACTCCAGCCATAGACAGGGTCCCTGGGTCTTGGTGATATCAGGTCCCCAGGAACAGGCACTTCATAGAGATGGGGAGAATACTCCAGGGGTGCTGTTGCTTTATTAACTTTTCTATTTAAAAGAAATTTAATTTTTAAAAATTGTCCAGAGCAACACATAGGACTTACTATCTTAACCACTAGAAATGTATGCGAACACACTAGTGTTAATTATATGCATGGTGTTGTGCAGCTGCTCGCCAGAGAATGTTTTCATCTTTCATGGTTGAAATTCTGCAGCAGTTGAACAGCCTCTCCTGTTTTTTCCCTCCCTTCCAGCCCCTGGCAACCACCATTCTGTCCACTGTTTCAGTGGGTTGACTACTTTAGATCCCTCTTCTAAATGTCTTTCGTGGCCAGATTATTTCACTTAACGTAATATCTTCAATGTTCATTCATATTCGAGCATGTGACGGTATTTCTTTCTTTTTAAGGATGAATAATATCCTACTGCATGTATTGATTGCATTTTGTTCATCCACTGTGGTACATTTAGGTTGCTCTCATCTCTTGGCTACTGTGTGTAATGAGGCAGTGAGCACGGATGTGCAGAGATCTTTTTAAGATCCTGTTTTCAATCCTTTTGGATGTATGCTCAGAAGTTAGATCTCTCCAGGGTTGATTTTTTGACACCTGGATATTGATCATCAAAGGAAAGAAGGGTTTCTGCTCTTGCTTTGGAGATGGGGTTGTAGTTGGGCATTTCTGAGTCATAGCACTGTGGTTTTGATGATATGTGAGTCTGAGAAATGGAGATGGTACAGCAGGAAACAAGCAAACAAGCTTTTAGGAAAGGCTTCCTAAAACCATGTTTCTTGTTGGCTTATTCTGAATACCCATTAACATTCAGAACTTGACTTTTAGATGTGGAGCAAATTTACTTCTTAACTAAAAAAAATAATAATTTTAGAAAAAAGTGAATGAATTGAATTTCTAAAACTATCTCAAATGAGCTTGAACTTTTGCAAAGAAGCTTAATTTTCCCAGGTCTTTTGAGAGTCTTTGTAGTATCTAACCTGGACCTAAGGATATGTACATTGAAGAGGAAAGTAGATCTTCCATTTACTGGGGGAAAACGAAGCAAATAGAATTCCTAACTAACAATTGCATACGCTGTGATACATGAGGAGTAAACTTAACCACAGAGGGTTTGTTCACCGAGCACCTGGCCAGCCTCTCACTCTCCATGCTCAAGAACTGGTAGGAATTGCAGTTATTAGCTATTGATAAAACTGGAGAAGCTAGATAATACGTGTGTTACTGAGGCTCTTTTAGGGATGTAGCTCAGCGATAGAATGGTTGCCTAGCGTGAAAAAGGTCCTGAGGTTGATCTCTAGCACTCCTTCACACCAGGAAGAAATAAAAGCAGTTAGTATTGTGAGCTAGTTACTTTTCTCTATCTGCTGAGATAAAATGGTTTTAGTCTATATCGGTTATCCCCAAGGCAGGGTGGCATAGCAGACAGGCATCACACAGGAAAAACAGTTCATGGTTGGCAGAAGGTAGTAAAGAAAGCAAGGGACCTTAGCAGCCTCTTTCTGCCCCTTTCATACTCTTTCTAGGCTTCCGGGATTAGAGCAGTGCCAAACCAATCATTGGACTGATATAGTACTCACACACTTTTAATCCCAACATCATACACTCTAGATTCAGATTTACAAAAGCCTCACCTATGAACAGATGAGGTTTTGAGGGAACATCTAGATACAAATCACAACATACTGTTTCAGTCAAGCGTAGTGGCTCATGTAAGTAATCCCAGCTACTCAGGTGGCCAACGCAGAAAAACAGCAAGTTTGAGGCCAGTCTGGGCAACTTAGCGAAACCTCATCTCAAAATGAAATAAAAGTAAAAATGGTAGAATAGAAAGTATTCATTGGTAGAATAGCTGCGAGGCAGGCAAGAGGCTTTGGGTTCAATCTCCAGTAAAACATACACACACACACACACACACACACACACACACACGGATACACACTCGGACATATGCACACATTCTTTTAGTTATAAGGACGGCAACTTTAAGCCAGTGTAATCATGGTTCTAACACTAAAACATTCAAGAGCACAGTAGACCCAGCAGGACCAAGGCTTCATGCAGTATCACCCAGTTGGGTTCACTCATGGCAGCTCCATGCCCAGCCACAGTATCCATTAATAACCTAACACAATTTAGCACCTCTCCCAGAAAAGGAGCATACTTTGGATGGCTCGAGTAGAGAAGTTTCTGGAACATTTCCAAGTAGTATGACTTGGCCATGTAGCCATCCATAAAACCTACCACTGGGACAATGCTCAGTGGGGGAAATGGAGGTTCTATTCAGAATATGAGTAAAGAACTATTAACCACAGGTTTGGCATGTATAATACACACAAACAAAAATGTATACATATAAATTTTGCTGTGAAGGTGGCTTTTTTCAGCTTAGATCTGCCTCCTTTAGTGAATTCATTTAAGGCCTAAGTCTCTGGCTGCCATTACTCTGTAACCAGAAAGCAGCCTGTAGATGCTGCTTGGCGGGTAAGAATAAAAGGCAGCACTTTGATAGGGAGGGTGGATTTCTTACAGTAGATGTTCTTGCTTTTTTGCACAAGGCTTGGATTTTTTTTGTTAGACAATTATGATCTCGTAAGTTAAAGAGCAGCGATGTGGGTATGGACTCAGGAAGAAGAGAAGGCTTCTCTGAGGAGGTGGCCTTAAGATGGAATCTACAGGATAAAAAGGAGAAGGCCGACCACAATCTGGGAGAAGATTCCAGCTCAGAGACAGCTCATATAAAGTCTGAGATGACTCTGCAGTATTGCGTGTCAGAAGGAGCTGCTAAGTCAGAAGGAAGCACTAGTCTGAAGGGACCTCAAGTGACAGTGACTCACACAGCGCCTGATGATTTTATCTCTTTCATTCCTGACCTGCCCCTTGCTACTCTGCCTGGCTCCCTTCACATGAAGCAGCCCTGTCTCCATATAGTCTTTCTAATCCTCCAGGCTGCTCCACCACTGAGGGGTCTACTAGCTCTTCTCTCTGCCTGGAATATCCTTTCACTGGTTTTGCCTAACACCCTCAGGTCTTTGCTCACACTTCAGATTTCACCATGATGACTATATTCAAATCTCTCTCTCTCTCCATCCTGTAACTCACATTACCAACAACCTTTGTCTGCTCTATTTTTCCCTCCTCGCTTACCCCCATCTGACACACTATGTGATGTATACTGTAGATGTTACCTTATCGCCTCTTCCTCCAAGAGCGTGTGATTCCCATGATGACAGATATTACTTTATTCATTTCTGTGGCCCAGGTATCCAAGACTGTACCTGGAATATGCATTTGATGTTTAAATCAACACTTTTTGACCAGAAGTGTGGAGGAGGAGGGAAGAAAGGTCTGTCTTCTGGTGTTACTTTCTTCCAGAGGACTGTGATCCGTACATCTGTCCTGCGGCTTCCTATGTATCTCAAGTCCCTGCAGTCCACTAGGTATTTCAGTGCCCTTTGCTCTGAGTATTAGGCTTGGGTATAATTGTAAAAGATATGCCAAGAAGAGGCTAAGGCCCATGGTAACCATTGTTAGGAACTGTCTCATTTATTTTACTGCCCTAGAATTGGGATGTAGAATATTTCTTGAAGAAAGTAGGTCACTGACCATGGGTTGGAAATGGATATGATGCTGGTGTTATCAAGCCAGGATATTTCATAGTTAGTATTGACTGTGAGGAGTTAAAATGCTACTAAAAATTTTATTTTAGGGTAGACATGCCTACCATCCTAGCGCTGATCCTAGCATCTGTTAAAATTTATATAAAATCTGAATACTGAAATCTTGTGTTTACAAACAAGCTATAGTTGTGTTTATTCCATCTTATGAATTCATGTAGCTTATCTCAGACTCTACTTATGGAATATGTACTCTGTGGAGAAAAATAGGATATTGTTTATTGTCTATTCACATCAATATTTAAAAGAATAGATTTTTCATTATTAAATATTTAAAATATGACTAATCATTATACCAGTTTATCCAAGATCCTCTGAAGAGGCAAAAAAAAAAAATCATACAGACTTTTAGGGGATGGGGGTAGGAGATGGGGGTAGCCTAAAGTATATTTACAAAAGCTTACTGCTATGCATATGCTTAGCATGTGTTGGAGGAGAGACTAGAAAAGATTCCCATGATCCTTAAGCTCGAGAACAAGATATAGGGACACGGGCCTCTTTCGCTCCCAAATTGGAAACATCTGTGTTGCCCAAAATCTTACTTTTTCCCATAATCGTGGGGGCATCTCATGAAACACTGGGGTCTTTCAAAAGAATATTGGGCTGTTTGAAACAATAACACAGGATATCCTGAATGTCTCATAACTATTTTTGGCTCTTTGGGGTTAGGGGGATACCTTTCCATTATTAGTAGCCCCCAAACATTTTGGTTACAGAAATCCATATATATATATATATATATATATATATATATATGAATATATATATGAATATATGAATATATATGAATATATATATGAATATATGAATATATATGAATATATATATGAATATATGAATATATATGAATATATATATGAATATATATATGAATATATATGAATATATATAGTATTTTGTTTAAAATGACACCAAAAATTATTTTGTGTAATTTTAAGAAAAAAATCCTTCTAAATAGCTAAGCATAAATTTTCATTGTATAGCATTTTTATATATCTATGTGAAATGAAATATGGGTGAAATTAATTCAATAAGGTATTCCTAAAATGTCTTCCTGTTCAGAGTTTAACTTTCTAAATAAATTTTCAACTTGAAGTGTTGTCAACATAACAGTCTTGAAGATTTTTCCAGTATTGTCTCTAGAGAGTCTACCAAGCCTTTGACATTCATTTTGTAAGCTTCGATTATGGGAACTTTCTTCCCAGACTGTCAACGAGAAGTTTTCATTTCACAACTAGGACTCAGGTTCTTTGTCAAATAATCTATGCAATGGTTTATTGATGACAGTATGTATGAAATGCAGGGGGGTTTTTTGGGACCCATTAGGGATTATAAACCAGTCTGCTCATATGCATGTGAAAACTATCTCTCTTAGTTGCCGACACTTTTAAGGTACTACAAACAAGCTACAATTGTGTTTATTCCATCTTATAAATTCATGTAGCTTATGTCAGACTCCTCTTTACTTATGGTATATGCACTCCATGAAGAAAAACAGGATATGTTTATATGTCTATTCACATCAATATTTAAGAGATGCATGCTGATTTCACAGATTGCAAAACATGTTTTTTAAAAAGCATTTGAATTGATGAAATAAAATGATTTTCTGTACTATGCTAGACATTTAAATGGCAAGTGGGAAATAAAAGAACCCCAAAACAATGCAGCCACCTCTCTACTGTTTTGAAATAGAGATCAGTCTGCTGGGAGAAAAATAATGGATTTTAAACTTCAAAAATAATAATAATAAATTACGATCTAGAGAATATTAGTTTAAGGATGTCACGTTTCTAGTGAAATAACCTAGCATGTCCATGTTGTTACAAAGGCACACTTCATTTTATAGAAATGCAACATGAATGCTTCAGACCTGCTTTCCCAACATTCACCTTTTGTACCCACCATTATTGATGAAAACCGTGCGAAGATAAATAAGCAATGACAGAATTTATGAATCCTTACCAAATACTAGCAATTTGAGCCTATTAAGCTTCCACTAACCAAACTGCTTTCAGCACAGCAAGTAAAGATGAATTTCAATTTGTGCTTAAATTTCTTAGCATCTTAAGCCACTTCAAATCCATTTTAGAAGTAGGTGGAAATACATCTTAAATAAATTCAAATTATATTTCTTCAGAACACTCTGTAAAAGGTTAAGATTGTATTTTGCCTGACTAAAATCCAAGCCTGCTTTTCTGTAAGTCATGTCTTAGGAGATGGGTGCTGACATTTTTAATCATAATCCTTGACCCTGACTGAAATGGCAAATGGAATTCTGGTCCAGGGTGACATATTACCCAAGTGGAAAAGTTTCCTTGAGCCCTGTCATGTGTGCCACTTACTGCAGTCTCGAAAACAAGTAGAAAATATTTGCCAGTCCATAACTTTTAGTAGCTTGTCTTCCTGAAAGGTGTAGGCACAAACCAAATGAAATAAACCATAGTCTGTTATACTCAGCCTGGCACAAAATGTACTGGTGTTTGCATGAGAAATCATCAAGGATTTCCTCCCTCAGACAAGTTGTAAATTAAGGCTAGAACCGAGTACTGGGTGAAATAGCCATGCTACGTGGTTTGAAGGAGTATTCTGCCAATAGGAGGATGGTATTTGTTCTCAAAGCTTTGTAAACATCTTATATTGCTCTGGAAATCTTTCACAGCCTCTCAGTGAATTAAAACTGGTTATATTTGTTTGTTGGTTTTGTTTATTGTCATTACTGGCATGATTTCATGATTTATCTTACTGTAAGTCATAATAAGATGTTATTTACCAAAATAATAATGAATATAGGAACTGTTAAACAAATGAAATTTGAGAGGTAGTAATTATATGGCCTAAAGACTCACAAATATTTACATGTATTGAATATTTAATAGTTACAGGGCACAATGTTTATTAGATTCTGAAAATTGTGTGCTGTGTGGTACTCTTTTCTATGGATAAGTATTTTAAAAATCCCTTGAATTTCAGAAAACCAAGCTAAACTTGGTCATGAACTTTAAATTTGAAATGACTTCAACAATGATCCATAGTCTACTCTTTTTTATGAATAAAAAAATTGAAGCTCAAAAAAGGGTAAATGTTGCCTGAGACGTTATGGTTGGAGAACCAAAGTCCAGGGCCCTCAAATGAATGTTTTTGCCCCATATGATGATGAAGCTTTAGAAATACAGACATCACTGAAGATTTCAATTTCCTTAGAGGCCTCACCTAGAAAAATTCCAGAAGTGAAACTCTGATGGCTTTGAATATTCTTTTCCCTAAACACTGAGAGTCAATGCATCTGAACTAAATTATTCCTAACAAACAATTGACATCAATTCAGCATGCACCAGCATCTCCGAAGCTCATTACTGACATTAATTAGCAAACCTACCAATATCCCTCCAAGGTAAGCTAAGCACATGAGGCATGCAGCTACACATTTTATGTGCTTGTTGTCTTGTGCCCTAGCTACTAAAAGTCAGAAATGTGCCCCAAATCCATTAATTTCTAGGACAACGATAGGACCCTAAGAATATAATCTTCAGGTCTGGTTTTCAGTTTTATCCTGGCACCATAGTGCTTCCCCATTAGGAACTTGAAGCTTGCAGTCCTGTCAAATTCATTGCCTGTGAAGACACACGACAGCCATCTCCCATCGCCTACAGTCTGCAATCACTGTATAGTGACTGAGGCCATATTTGAGGGACATCCTGGGGGGAATCAGACAAACCTAGTCCTGTCTGCCTGGAATGTCCTGCCTCCATCACTTCAGACTTTCCTTGGCACTACCATATGGGTAAAAGAGATACTGAAGTAGTACTGGATTTCCTTGAAAATAAGACATAGCCAGAAAATCATCAGCCATGAAAACTAGAGAAGAAAATCGCCAGCCCTCCTCAGCCTTTCCTTGCCTTACAGAGTAGCCAGCAATCAAGAGAGTAGTGACAGCTGGTCAGGCAACCTGGCTGCTCATCAGGAGTCTGTGTCCTCAAGGGGCAAGGGACTAAGGATGCTGCTCAGTACAAATGTCCTGGGTTCAATCCCTAGCGCCACCATCAAAAAAGTAAAATTAAAAAGCTGCTTTCCCAAGCACCACTGATATTTCCAAATCTCTTACACAGAATTGTAAACAATGATCAGGCACCTGGTGCCGTGGGGAAACTGAAGCAAAGTCTATCTTCGCTTTGTCTCTGCCCACACGGCCCATTTGCCCATCATAACTACTTAACTCGGGAAAGATCCAATAACACCTACATTGCATTTCTTTATTTCTAATCATCTATGCCTCTGAAAGTGATGGCTAATATGTATTTATATATTCTTTCAATAACTTTCAGAAATTTGTACCATAGTGTTCAATATCTCCCCTCTTAAACAGGCTTACAATTTTTTATGAAGGCCAAACACCCTTTTCTTCAATTTATCAAAAATTTTTGAAGCTTTGGGGAAAATCTAGCCATCAGGTCCCCAGGTCCTATAGATTGTCCAGGTATGAATTCTATAAAAAATTCACTCTTTATTCTAATTTGTCCTTCTTTCAAAGCCAAACCAGTATTCCACCAATAATTTATCTCTGATCTTTCTGAGAGAATAAAGGAAAAAAACCTAAGTTAGTCTACCTTTAAATCATCTTCTATCATTAGATTTCTCTTCCTCAATGAGAAGGACAAAAATTTTTATTTCATTATTCTTTGCTTTTCATAGTCTATAATATTACTCTGGGAGTCTTCAATATCCCTTACCAAATGACTTCATGTGTAAGTAAGAACCCTTAAAACAGCTCAGTTTCCTTGACCCATGAAAGACATTGAATAGAATTCACCCACCCGCTTGGTAAGTGCCTCTCACTGGTGCAAGCCAGGAGGAGACCCTGTCAGCGTCTCCTGTGAGCCTAACGGCGCGGGCTGGGATTCAAACATCCCAATCTCCACCTCCCATTAGCAACTGGAGACAGAGGGCTGAGCATCTCTTGGGAGGATGACTGTGTGCAATGTAGCAAATATGGGGGGTCTCCTTCATCTTCTGTTTGAAAGCAAATGTTGTTTTCACTGTTTTGTTTCTCTATGATTAATTGTTTTACTCTATTCAATATTGTCTTTCGATTGGTTTTATAATGTTCTGGCTTTGGTTTGGTTTTGCTGTACCTAATTGGCTAGACAACTATTGTGAAGATAATGAGATACACTATTGCACCTATTACGGTTATCCCGGTAACCTGCTGTGAAGTTCTGTACCAATTTCACTGCACTGTCTCAATTGGCTTTGTTCTGTCTTGTTCTGTTGTATTTCTACTACCTTCAAAATAAAAAAAATTAATAAAATAAAATAAAAAGAAAGACATTGAATAGTAGTTCCCAATGCACTTTCTTGAATAATATTTCTCCAAAGTCATTTGGCATTTCTCACTTAATGAGGGGAAACAGAAAGCAAAAGAGGGAGGGAGAAAAGGACGGAGAGAGGATAAAGAAGGGAGGAAAGACAAGAAAGGGAAACATAAGAAATATTTTTTGAAAACCACATTAATTATTTGAGAAGCAACCATTAGGGGAGAAATTGAGGGTAACATATCCGAGCAGAAAAATAAACACAGACTGACAAATTATTGGTAAATTCCGCTGGAGATATTCATTTGCCCTTCTGAATTTAAACAGGACTAACTAATAGCTATCACTTAAAGTTTCTGACAAAATCTGAATGAGTCCATAAAACACTATAATAATAGAAAATTTATTATAAGAGCCACCAAATAGAGAATCTAGACTCCAACTGTGGATTCCACTATGTGCAAAGCATTTCTGCAAGGGAACATAACGTAGCTCCTAAATCAACATTTCCAAAATATGTAAGGACATAAACTTGGAGACAGACAACACATTGTTTCATGTACACGAAGTTGTTAGATTTGCACACTTTCACACAACTGATTTTTCTCCATTTCAAAGGAGAAAGCATGGCACAAAAATAATTCTGTAAAAAAAAAAAAAAAACAATAGCAACAACCAATGCTAACCTGGTGCCTACCATGTACCAAGCACTGGTCCAAGGGCTTTATGTGTGCTTTGCAATTGACTTTCACAGTGACCTTATGAGGCTAGCACAACTTAAATTCATGGTTCAGACACAGGAAATAAGGCTTAGTAGAGACACTGAGCAGCATGATGAAGACCAAATTAAACTGGTTTGGGGCCACAATCTCATCCCAGGCTGCCTGGCTCCAGTGTCCCTAAATGGCAACTAATTTGTTAAATAAAATCTGTAAACAAAAATCACAAGTCTTATGTTTCAAATACCATTATGCCATATTACTTATTTCTCTGCATTTCTTTCAAGTAGGAAACACAAAGAGAAGCACTAATCAATGACAGAAAGATTTTTTGTATGAAATTTATATGAATTTGTATAAAAATTACTAACCAAAACAAAAACCTAAGGTCATTATGTTTGAAGTTCACCTTTCCATTAAAAAACTAAAATATCCTCTAAGACAAATTTAGAATTCCTAGAACTTCCTGACCTTTGATATTCATGTCATAACATAAGAATACTTCAGGGTAATTATTACATTATCATTCTGTATCTCCATTATTCATCTTTCTCTGATCATTAATCAGCAAACATCCTGTAAACAGCTAAATTTATACAGAAATATAAATAGGATGGAGTTCATTTGTTAGTCACCAAAATACCAAGATCCATGGGGAAAAACTTACGTTACAAAAACCATAGCTTGGTAGCAGCCTTTCACAGTCAGTATCTTTCTATCTCAAAAGATTTCTTACAGACTACGGAGTTAAGAGCTTCAAAAGAAAGACAAATATTCAAAAGAACAGTGACTTCCTTCATGATAGTCAACAATCAGGACCTTTTGAGACCAAATGGGAAAAGTAAAAGGTTATCTGATAGTAATTATTTAGTGTTTGTTTTTTTTTATGATCTAGTTTTTGCTGTGAGCTAAATCCTTTCCCCGGGCCATGTCTAATTGGAGTTTCTCAGAAGTTGAGTCTATGACAATGACTTAAGGGCAAATGGATAATTTACGAAGGGGAAAGACATGAAACTGGAAGGGAAAACAGGCAATAAAACATGCATTCTTGGGCCAGTTACCCCAGTAGAAGAATGATGTTGAATCCCACATAAAACACCTGCCTCCCAGTTATGCCTCCTGAGACAAGAGGGGGCTGAAGTATTTATGCACTCACTCCTCACAGTCACTATGGGGTGAGCTTCCTTGGACATCAGTTCCCCAGCACTTCAGAACCGCAGCCTTCCACACCTTCAAAGAAAGTCTCGGGCAAAGACAGCTGGACAGGGACCACCACCAGAAGGATACCCACAGGCCCAAACCAGGGAGACTCAAGAGCTCTAGTGGATGCACACACATCTGCTACAGGTGATCTAATTTGATTTCTCACAAAAATCCCATTCACTCTGAGTTACTATTATCCCATTTTACAAATGAAGATTTTAAGTCTCGGTGACACTGAGTCACTGGCCTCGGCCACACCCAAATCTGAGCTCAGAGCTTCTTTCACAGAAGATGATGACTCCAGAGCCTGAAATCCTACATATTACTCTGTACAATTTTCCAAGAGCAACCATTGAAATTCCCTAGAACCCCAAAGAAAAGACAGCTAGTTTCTGTTTTTGCTACCTAAGATCTGGTAGACATTTACTTTGTGCAATGAAAATCCTGTTTGGTTTTTAATTTTTAGCGTAATTTTCTGGGATGTGTAAGTACACAATGGATGAATGAATGAATGAATGAATGAAGAGAAGGTAAGTTACAGATACATGTGATGTGCACTCATGCATATTTCCGAAGAACCTTCCTAGCTTCCGGTTTAGGTATGGTCTCACATGTTCCTCAAGCACCCACATTCTGAGGACTCATCTTCCCAGGCACAGGCCTAGAACTCAGTATACTGGACCCCTCAGTGTGCCTAGGGGCCTTGAGGAAATGCAGTCACAGACCATAAGACAATTTCCACACTCCTGTCTCTATCCCTTCTCTGGCTGATACTCCACACACACTGGTCACCCAAGCAGGTTCAATGAACCCAACAGGTACCACTGACATGCATACACCACACAACACTGTGCCTCTGGGTGCATTCTCTGCATACTTACTCTGTCACACAGCACTATGGATAGATTCTGGGTTCTAGAGAGAAGGCAGGTCCCAGGCAAGTGCTATGATGAATGAAGAGTCCCACAAGGCTGCAGGACCTTCTTTAATATGACCCTTCTCTCTAGACCTTCCCATGCCTCCACAGTTTAGGGTACGTAGACAACCACTTCACCTCGTCCATTCTCAGTATTACTGTGATGTTCAGGCTGGATCCCTTGGGATCTCCATCTCTGCACAGGATTAATAGCTCACCCATGATTTATGCATGCAACATTTTAGCAGGTTAAGAGAACCATCTAGCAGCATTATTGTGGACTGACATTTCCCTCAGTCTCTAACCTTCTAATATTCAGCGTATGATCATAACAAGGTGAATTTTAAGTTTAAAAATCTACTTTTAGACTACTCCTATAGCCCATATTATAAGGTCTGGCAAACCCAGACAATTTAATTTCCTGACCTATTAATCCAATATTAGTAAGGAGAGATTTGAAAGGAACAATGCTTTAGTCACAGGAATGAGTTTCTAACATTGAAGTCTCAGGAAAATAGATGAGAGTAAATATGGGGCAGACATAAGAACTTTCCCTGACATTTTTCAAATATTGTTATGTAGCTAAAGTCTAACTATAAAGTAAATCTTAACATGAATAGAGATTTCTAACTTAAATGTTGATCTTTTCAAACAAAATGACAATGTGCCTTTTTGAATGATGACCTTTAAGCAAAAAAAATTAAAGAACATTCAAAAAAGTTTCATATTTCAAAAACATTAGTCTCCTATAAAATATGTACAGATGGACATATATATATAGACATATGTATATATAATTGTATTTAGCTTTTCATCAAGATTTAAGGGGGAAGGAACAGTAAAAATCATGAACTAATACAAATACAAATGTTATTTTTAAAATGATAGTTACATTCCTATTGATGAGATATTAATCCATAATCAAAATTGTATGACTCAATACTGCCAGAAAAGTAGTTTGTTTATGGCATCAGTTTGGTCCTTCACTTACACAACTAATATATAACTAAAACAATCAAACTTTCAATCAAAGGAAATCTCAGTTATCTATATGTACCTTGTGATTCCTATTGGACAGGCAGTGATTGTGATGAAGTTATCTTCACCTGTGCAGAGGGATCAAACTCTGTGATTTACAACAAAGTTCTGGGGATGCCAAAGGTGTAAAATAACACACTTAGACTCCTTCAGCTCTAAGTGGAAAGGCAACTCAAATGGCAAGACTGAGTATGCAAGTTGTATGTACATTTTAGCCAACTGATCTTAGTTATATTTTCCTTGTTATTCATGAAAAGCTACTTGATGTAAGAAAAATCTATGTTTACCTAAATTTAAAAACTCTTGCAGTATGTTTGGATCTTTAAAATCTAAGTGATAACCTGCCATCATAACATAATTTAATTACATCCTTTTCCTTTTCCTAATGGTGCTTATAGCAGCAGTGCTTCACACATTCAGTGGCACTTTGAATTTAGTAAAATGTTTTCCACATTTACCTCATGCACTGAGGTAACTTGAAACAACGGAGTCAGCTAGGAATCCTAATTTGGCTAGGGCCAACTTAATGATCCTGAATCCATGACAAATCTGTAATAAATGTTGGTTTATACAATAAAAAATAATTTAAAAATTCACATCACTCAATAGTCCAGAAATGATTCTGAGCTTCCAGAAAGGTTTAATCCAGCAGTTGAAGCACATAAAGACAGGCTTCTGCCTCTGATTCTATTGTATCATCTGAAGGGTGAGATTCCTCTTCAGGTTGGATCTCCTCATAGTGTTGAAAGTGACTATAGTCATTCTGGAATTCATGTCTCCACACACACTGACCGAAGCTATATAAGATGAATTGTGTCTCTTCAAACTCTCCAACTCATTATTCAGAATGGGGTGCTATTTGGAGACAGAGTCTTTTAAAAACTCAGCAAAAATGAGACTCTTAGGGTGGATCTCAATCCAACCAGACTGATGTCTGTACACGTTAAAAGACACAGGGATCTGGCCCCACAGGGAAGACCACGGAGGGTGCAGTGAGAAGAGAGCTACCTGCAAACCAAGGAGAGAGGCCTTGGGAAAAGCTCAACCTACTGAAATCTTGATCATGGATTTCTGGTTCCAGAGTGTGAGAAAATACATTTCCATTGTATAAGCTTTCTGGTCTATGGTACTTTGTTATGGTAGCTCTAGCAAACTAACCCACAGAGAGAGATTTCTCTGGTAAGTGCTGCAAGAGGACAGAAGTGTCTGTTTCCAAGACCCATAGCGAATACCTCTGTCATAGCATTACAATGACTCTCACTAGTTAACAAAGGCGTGGCGTAGATTCACGTACTGTTCTAATCTAGGCCTGTATCTACAAAGGGGCAGACTCTGTGTCACTCAAACCATGGATGAGATTGTTCTCCCCTTGGCAGTTTCTCAAGGGAAGTGTGTCCCATATATGCTTCTCAGAAAGAGGAGATGCCAGCTCTGAGCATGGAGCCTTAGCAAAGGAACTTCCAGAGAAACACAGGCCTCGGCAGTTTCTCAGTCCAAGTTTGTTTGACTCCACTTTGCCTCCAGGGTATAGAGAAGCCTCCTCTACTTCATTTCCCAGCTGAAAGGAGATTTTGCCATGAGAAACTGGCCTTAGGAGAACACAGGCTTGTGAACAGAGAAAGGACTGTGTCACCTGGACACACTAGAAATGCACAAAAAGGAAACAATATAAAATATGAGACAAAAAGTTACCTTACCCACAGGCACAGTTTGCACCCTTTATTTAGAAGATCCATACCATGCAACAGGACACGCATCTTTTAAATTGTTCATAAATTGTCCTGGGATCTATGTAGCAGTTCTGTTGTTTCTCCTTCCTTCATTCTTTCCATCCAGCTGAAGAAGAATGGTTTTCCCAGGCATGGGGGCGGGGTTCTATTTGTCCATGCAGTTCATCAAATCTTTTCAGAGCAATTTCCCCATCAGAAAGAACTTAGTCAATCTCAGTTCCAGTGCACTTACCAGAAAAGCTTTTGTTTGATCAAAGGATGCACATGATGATAACTTGGAACTCTCATTGAAACTTAAAAAATTAGGAATTAAGAAATAATGCACCAGTATCCTGCATGCTTGGTTGTGCAAAAGTTAACTCAGAATCAGAAGCCAGCACAGAAAACATGTTGAACCTTTTGTGTGCCCTCATCCCAAGAGGGTAACCATATTGGCTTGCATTTGTGGGAACTGATACCTAACCCCTAGACACTGAGTGGGTCCCCTTGTATCATAGCTGCTTGTAGATTTCAGGGTGTGGAAGATTTCACCTGTTTATGTCTCGTCCATGGAAGTGTTCACACCACTGCTCGTGAAGCCGTGAAACTAGGCTGGTTTGCTCAGTTCCATTTCAATAACATCAATTTGCCTTTGAAGATGGCTTTAACTGTTCATCAAGTTGGTCTCAGCAATGGGAATTTTTCTCAGTCTCTCAGAAACCATAGCCTTCCCTCAGATCTTTAAGGAACAAATATGAATCACTTCACAACAGTGAGAACGGAGAGGAAAAGCAGCAGACATCAAGGAGATGTTAGCAGTGCCATGCCAGAAATACCAATGATGGCTCTAATCAAGTTTTTGCTTGTTCTGATGGAGAGCTACAAATAGTTTTGGAGAGAAGCTTTCTATTGCTGAATGAGATAAATTTTTATCCTTATACTCTAATATTATCAAAATATAAAATGGTTTGGAATTCTGGCAAAAGATCTAGAAAAAATATTAAAAAATGTGACTCTGAGCAGCTAGATTTACAATCTTTACAGGAAAATCATGAAGTCCAATTGGACTTCTAATCAACTGAGCAAATGTTTATTGTGTGTCTATTTCCTGTCAAGCACCATGGGAGGCACCCAGTATGAGTAAATACACGTAGAAGCAGTAAATAAATGACACCTGGGGTACAGACATGTGAGCATTACATTGCAGAATAGTGGGGACAACCATCATGAATTATTACACTGACATTAACTTATAAACAAAATTTCATAGATGCTATTTTAATTACAGATACAACCATATAAACTTCTAACTTTGTAGAGATCTCTGTTTAAACACAAATATCTAGTACCTCAGTGGTATGTCATATCAAACTTTATAAGGAAAATATAGAACAAATAATCTAATTAATCAAAATAGAATGCTTACCAAATATAAATTCAACAGATGAAAATACAAAAGAATAGTTATTTTTTTCTGGAAAGTGAAATGTGTTGCAGATGTTATACTTTTGCATTATACCTGGAGAGTACATGCAGAAACTTTCCTATAGGATCATATCACTTCCAGATTGAGTCCTTCTAGAACCATGTCATAAAATATATCCATTTTTAAACTACAACATTCTTGTCTTCAAGCATGCATCCAAAGGCCTTCAACAGATGCCTGAAATCAGTACCAAATCCTGTATAGACTGTTTTTTCTTACAAATGCCTATGATAAAATTTAATTTCTGTATTAGTTGCAAAAATCATGTTAGCTTTCCATGACAGTAACAAATACTTGAGATAATCAATTTATAAAGACCAAATGTTTATTTTCCTCACAGTTCTGGTGACTTCAGTCCATGGTTGGTTGGCCCTGATGCTCTTGGGCCTGTGGAAGGTAATACATCATGGTGGGAGCATATTCTAGAGAGGCTGGGACCAAAAACAGAAGGGGAGAGATCAGAGCCTTGAGACCCCTTTGCTGCACCCCACAAAGACCAAAACACCTCCCCCCAAGTCACACTCACAGTTTCCGCCAGCTCCCAATAGCACCAAGCTGGAGAATAACCCTTCAACACCTGAGACTTTAGAGGAGTAAACATTTCAGGTACACACTGTACCACAAGGAAATTAACAAAAAGATGAGTAATAAAATGGAACAACCATAGCAATATACCAAACCAGAAAGTTATAAAAATGTGATGTCTCTCAAAATACTTTATATTTCTGAAATTTCCTATATAATACTTTCAGATCATGACTGACTTCAGGTGACTGAAAATAGAAAGCAAAACACAGATAGGATGAAGCAAATGAGTCTTTTCATTTAAATCCTATTTTATATAACATTTATCTAAAGTTTAAGCTATTTAGTTAAGTGCAGAAATCTAATTATGGAATTAAATTAAATTAAATGTACCATGCCCTTAATTCTCAATTTTTTATTCACCAGTGACTGAGTTTACCACTCAGAGCAAAGCCCACACATAAAAAAAAAAAGCTTTCTTTAAATATTAGGTAAATAACTTTTCCAATTTTATTTTGCTACATTGTAGGGACTGGTTATTATTGGCTTTTTAAAATTAAATCCATGCCTCCACTGCTACCACCTCCACAAAATACACAATCTACGATTAATGCTTTAGAAAACCCTAGGCTTTTGGTATTATGCAAGAATAAAAGTCTAAAAAATAATAGCCCAGCTTCTGTTCCAAGCCTCTCGTCAATTGTTTGGGTCGTAGCTTTTCATCCTGAGTGAAATTTCTCATATATTTGAGGAAAGACACAAGTGTAAAGAGAAATATAAAGACCCAGAAAAAATGGTTGATAGTTTAGGTAGAACAAAAACCTCAGAAGTCTGGTTTGTACTCTTCAAGTGATAAGAGAAGCTATTTCACCCATAAAGTAAAAATAGAGTGTAAAAAGGGTTATCACACCAAAGAACATGAAAACTACAGTAGGTTCTACATAATGACATTTGGCCTGGGTATATGATACTGGTCCTGTAAGATCACAACAGAGCCGAAAGTTCCTATTTCCTAATGAGGTAGCCATGGTAACCTCATAGTGCAAGTCGTTATGCATGTATCCGTCCTGATGCTGGTGTAAACAAACCCATCGCTGGTTACATAGATGCATGATACAAACCATTATGTCCAGTGCACAATACTTGATAATGATAATAAGCCACTACAAAGACTGATCAAAAACTATTATATGCCTAAATTTGTTAAAATTACAGTAAAAAGATATCAAATTGCCATTAATCTTCTCCAAAACACTCTCCCTTGCTTTGAACACACTTATCCCATCATTTTTGCCGCTTTCCGAAGTAATTCTGAAAGCAGTTTGTCATGTCTTTATGAGACATGATCTACTAATACAGGGAATGCTGCTGCCACTCACCATCCAGTGGAAAGACAAGCTCATAAAATCATCACAGTGTGTCCCCATCCACCTCTTTCACCAAGTCTTGCACCATACAATTTGGCTTCTTCCTCAAACTCAATATGACCTTGAAAGCTAAACATTCTGAATCAATTAAGGTATGTAGGCAGCTGTAATAGTGCAATTAAAGATGCCCATAAAAGAGGACTTCCAGAACTGCTTCAGAAAAAAATGAAAATCAAAATTGAAAATCAAAATCACCACAATTTGCAAACCATTAAATTGTAGGAAATTTAAGAGTCCGTTGGTAAAATACAGGGTGAGAGAAGATCTGGTAATGGGAGGGGAAATGTCCTAAATCATCTTTTGAAATCAATATCTTGCCAAATAGGACGTGAGCATATGCTGTGACTCCCTATACTAGCCTGAAGCATGAATCACAGAAAAACTCTTGCATATACACACAAACCTTGAGGAGGAGGAGGAGGAGGAGGAGGAGGAGGAGGAGAACAGGAAGAGGAAAGTGGAAATAGCCTAAAAGTCTGTTGAGAGAGAAAAGACCAATGTTATGCAACATATTCATACACTGGGAAAGATAATGGTTGTTATGAGTTATACTTAGATGTCTCCCAAAGTCTCATGTGCACACAGGTGGGGCTTTTCAGAGGTGGCTTGTTATGGCTTGTATCTAGATGTCTCCCAAAGCTTCATGCAGTCATAGGTAGGGGTTTTTACAGAAGTGATTGAATTCAGAGTGTGTAATGCTTAGATTAAAAGTGCTACTCTAGGATTAAGGATGTGTGATTACCAAATCAGTCCACTAATTGTTTTGGCACACACCGACAAAAAGATGCTGCAAAGATCACTTGGACTTGCTGCTTTGGCTATCTTCTGTCTGCTTTGAATTGTTTCTCCTCTGTGATGCCCTCTTCCAAGTCACCCTGTCTTGGAGCCAGGCAACTATGGGCTGCAAACCTCTATAAACCGTAAGACAGATAAACCCTTCCTCCTTTAACTTTGGGTGTTGGATACTTTGCCTCAACAATGAAAGAAATGTAACTAAAATATGGTTGGATCTAGTTGTGATACTGGGATTATGAGTTTGTGATAGCTAAATTGGTTTACTATAGTTATGGATGCGGATCATGGAAGGCCCACCCTGATGTGGGTGGCACTAACCTAATCTTGTAGCCTGGATGAAAAAAAAAGAGAGATTTACTGCCACTGCTTGTTGCTTCCTGTCTGCCATGGACTGTTTCTCCCTACCATGCTCCTTTCCCTTGCCACCCTGCCTTAGCGCCGGCTGACTATAGACTGAAACCTCTAAGAACTGTGAACCAAATCTCCTTTAATTTGTGGGTGCCAGTTATTGTGTCACAGCAAGAAGAAAGTCACCAAGACAATTATGAGTAAATGACAGGTGTCACAAGGAATAAACTCCTTAAATTCAAGGAAAAAAGGAAGTTATGTAGCAATTTTTACAGTCTAATGCTAACTGTATAAAATTTTTCAGCATGCAAAACAGTATGTGAGAAAAAATTGTAGTAAAACCATGAAAACACGGTAGTGATGCAAAATAGGGGAAAAAGATACTATAATGAGAGAAATATTCACTGGGGCTTCATCTCTGTAGTGTTTTTATTTTTAGCTAGGTAGTGTGTGTTTTTCATTATGATTTTTTTTTCTGTACCACTTTGCGTCTGGAAAAATTGTTAAAGAAACAGGCACACAATAAGAATAATGTTCTGAAAGTTAAAAAGTATAGCAAATAGACTATATAAAACTAAATAAATAGATTAGAATATAAAGTCAAGATAATCTCCCACAAAGTAGAGCAGACTAAATGTTTAGCAGATTAAAAGTACAGACAAAGTTCAATATACAACTAACAGGAATTTTAGAAAGGAATTTCAAAAGAGAAATGGAGAAGAAGTTATCTAAGGTACATTTAACCAGAACACAGGACTGAACAGGGATTTTCAGACTAATTCTATTCACAGCGTCCAACAAAATAAATGGGGAAAAAAGTACACACCAAACACATTGCTTTAAAATTTAAATACACTGAGGGTAGAGACAAAATAATAAAATGCTCAGAAAGGAAAGATAGGTAACAGAAAAATAAACAAGATTCAAATTAAAATTGAACTTCTCCACAACTCTGCCTGCTTAAAGATAGCGTAGTTAGGCTTTCAAATGATTTTCAACTAAAATTCTATCAGTAACCATGTCTCAATCCATTTGGGCCATTAAAACAAGATATTGGAGACTGGAAAATTGATAAAATGAAGATTCATGGTTCACAGTTCTAGAGATGGGAAAACCCAAGATTGAGGCACAAGCATTTGGTGCTGGTGAGCTCTATCCTTTTGAGTGAAGAAATACTGTGTTCTCTCAGAGCGGGAGATGACCAAGCTGACTGAATTCCACAGTCTCTTTTACAAGGGCCTAATCTCATTCATGAGGAAGGATTCTCTTTGACCTAATGACCCCAAAAATCACCATCACTCAATACTACCATATTGGCAGCACCTAAATTTTGGAGAGGGTACATATAGCCATTATAGAGCCAAGTATTCAAAGGATTTTTAATTGATATTCTGCACCCCAATGATCAATCACATGTCAATGTGAAAATGTAAAAAGACTCAAAAAATTAGATTGAATGAAAGACATTCTTAGTGCAGTGGCAAACATATTAAGAGGTATACAATATAACCAAAATATAACTATGGCAACAAGATATGGGAAAATAAACCAGCTTACATGGTGCTAAGTCTTTAGCCAAATAACAAGAATACAATGGATAAACACTAAAAATCCCAAAAACAATAAATAAGAAACTTTAACACTTTTCATATAAATTTGGAAGAAAACAAAAAATAATTCACCAAAAAAGTTGCAAACGGCGTGGGAGTGGAGCTGATGAACTTGGGAGAAATGAGATTTTAAAAATGTTCTTTTTTTATTAGAAGCCTGTTAGCACTGTTTGGTTATCATATTTAATACTATATAGCTACCACTTGTGTATACATTGAGTTATTTAGGTTCTCGGAATTAATGAAAACAACAACACATATAAATAAATTCTGTGCATAATTTAAGGGGATTGACAAGTAAGATACAGCACAAATAAGCTTACAAATGAGCTATAGGGCCCATGGAGGTCCAGAGGTCCAGGTAGAGGAGAAAGTAAGTGAGGATTCCAGGGAGGCTGAAGGAGATGGCACCCAGGGCAGGGAGAAGGTTAGTGTTGGAGCGACAACATGCCAGCCTCACTAGCAACAAATGAAAAGGGGGACTGGTGGACACAGATCCAGTTTAGACGGTAGAGCCCATGGAATCCCCAGCTGTGAGCAACATGTCAGTTGCGATGGTGAGTCTTAAAGTGAGACTAAGGGAATGAGGTCTGAAGAGTCCAAACACAAATCTTAAAATTAGAATCCTCTCCCTCTTCTGAAAGTGGTTTTGTCTTTCTAGCCCTTTGTTCTATGCTGTAGGAGGTGAAAACAACCCAGGGCAAGGGATAGGGAGGCAGGGGGATGGGGCAGGAAGTGGGCTTCAGCCCACAGTCCCTCTCCAAAGTCAGCCGGCAGAAACATTCAAACAGCATCTGCAAATGAACCTGTAAAACCCAGCTCAGAGCAAAGGAACTGATCCCAGATCTCAGGGATCAGCTTCCAGCATCCAGATAAATAATAACAACAACAAATGCTGCATCACCTATACCGTAAGTCCTTTAGCACTTACTTTCCAAAAGACCGCTGCTCCAAGCCAATTCTTTTCAGAAATTTGAGAGGTTCCATTGGTTAATCAGAGTTTAGTTGTATGTCGTGGTGGCTAAGCTTGGCTTAAGCTTGTTGTGCTGTCAGTGTGACTGCCTTGGGCATTCCTTAGGGAATTAGTGAAGCACACTTCTGGGTGTGTCTGGGCAGGCCCTGGAGGTTTCTGGACACTACCTACAGTCTCTATCTCTTATTCTCTGGTACTCTTGCCCTCCTCTGCTTCCAAGTTCCATAACTGAGTATCTCTGTGCTACCATGCCCTCCTGCCGCAATGCTTCTCCCTTCAAACTATCAGCCATGGCCTCAATCCTCCGTGACTGTGTGTCAAATGAAACCTCTCTTGCTTTGTGTTGCGGGTGCTGGGTTTTCTCAGTGACTGGAAAGCTGACGAATCCATACATGATCAGGAAAGAAACCTGAGGGCTGCGGATGTGGCGTTGTAGAAAACACTTCCCCAGCCTGCCTAGTACACTGGGTTCAGTGTCCAGCACCACACAGCAGGAGAGGAGAAGGACAAGAAATCTAAGAACTCTGGTCTTTTCAATCCTCGAAAGTGGTGTGAATTTGAGCTCCTGTGCAGTGGCGAGTCTCTCCCAGGCTTTCCACGACTCCCACTGAGCATCCGACAACCAACAGAACAAATGTCAAATGTGAGAAGAAGCCAGCAAGGACTTTGTCACCTAGGTCACTGTCGGTACAGGAACAGAAAACATGCCCCTGGTATGCACTGAAAAAGGCCCCTTCACAGGGTTACAGTCAGTCAAGGAGCCCCTGTGTAAATCAATCCATGTGAGAGCTGTCCCGGAGACATGTGTCTCCTTAGGGACAGTCCCTGGCCTTCCTTTAATTGAAAACTCTTCACCCTCCCAGAGGACAGGAAGTTGAGTTCAGTATGTTACAAATCTTCTTGACACTTATTGAATTGGATAGGAAAATAACTTCATTGTTAAACTTTGTTATGATTCTCAGTCAAAATGTTAGATGAATTTAAAGTTTACTGAATGGGTGAGAAAAGACATATGAAAATGAAGGACTTTTCATTCTAGATCATACCAGGCCATTTTAAAACAAATTTTTGTATCTCTTGCTACACAGAACAGTGCCTAGGACAGAGGAGGGCTTAGAAAGGTTGGGTGCACTGACAATCACTTGGAGTGGGCAACTTTCCGTCTTTCGTGGCTAAAATGCTAAAGAGGAGATTGGCTAGCAAAAGTGGTTGGTGACAAGTGTTGGAGAAGATGTCCTTTGGAAATCACTGTCATGGCTGATGGAAATGCCCAAGCACAATATAAACAGCCCTTAACGACCTCTCAATGTCCAGAAGCCAAGCAATCTACTACTGCCTTCACTTCCCAAAGGCAGCCATCCAGTTACAGCTCCTGTGCTTATATTTCAGACTCTTCGTCTTCGTGTTCTTGCTGTTGGGGCTTTTTAAAGAAAGGATGAGTTTTAAACAGCAAAATAAAAGGGGAATGATTTTAATTGGAGGCCTTACAAAAGTGCTTGCAAAATAAAAAAGATTAAGGTAAATTTCAATGGCAGTGAGGGAAAGAATATAAAAACAAGTGAATATTAATTTTTTTCAATAGATTCTACCTCTAAGTATTTAGTGAGCTCCAACACAGTTGGTCCAGGCTCTGTGCCAGGCACTGGACATATATTCATTTCCACGCAACAGAATGCACAGAGTCTATACTAGAAACTGGGCCAAAAGACCAACAGTGGAAAGACTGGCAAATATTTCTATTTCTGCTGCTTTTCAGTTGCTGAATGAATGTTAGCGTCACAAAGTCAGCAGCTCAGTGCTGTGACACAGAGACAGCGAGAAGAATCAGACTCGCTGATGAACTGTCCCGGAAATGGAAATCTTTCTGATTTAATCTCAGTTTCTCCTTCAGTAAATTCCAAATTGTGACTTTTAAACTCTTTCTAATCAA
>PVJX010024176.1:0-28551 GCA_004027295.1 Dolichotis patagonum | reverse complement strand
ATCTCTAACATGGCCAGACAGGATGTATTTGACTTGGTCAGTTTGCAGAGTTCTTTACATAGAAACAAACAAATAAAACATCAAATTCTAACTGTCTCCCTTCCTTGAAAGAAGGAAGTTCACTGTGAGAGCTCCAGATTGTGGTGTAGACTGCTTCCCCTTTCATGTTGGCCCAGTGTGATAGTCCTGGGGGGGGGGGTGCGGGGATGTAAGGCTGAGAAGAGGCCTCTGTGCCAGTCAGTTTGTGTGGCTCTGTCCTGTATGATTCTCTCCTCTTTGTCTCCACCCCCACCCACTGCTGCAATGATGTCTGACTGCCCCATTGCGCCTTGAGCTTCATGACTCCCTGCCCTGTCTTCCCTCTGCCCAGGAGGCTCCTATGTCCCTTCACATGCATTTGTTGAAATATTCATTCCTCAAGGCCCACTACAATTTCCCCATTTCTCATTATTCTAGACCTAATTTGTCATTCCCTAATCTATGGGTTAGGAGCTCTCTGTTTTTCTCTCTATCATAAGGACAGAGATTTTTATCCTGGATTTTATGAAATAATCTGATATTCAAAACTGTCTTGTGCATTTCGCTGGAATTGGTTTCGATGGTGTGTTCCCAGTGTTGCTGTAGTTTATGTCTTGCCTGGTATGTCTCCTTAATGTTAGCAACCTGGAAAAAGGCCAGGAACAAATGCATCATTATTCCATATATCAAGTACAATGCCCTTCCCCTCTCATGCCCTGTGGTAGCAAATATCTGTCTTTCATACTTTATCTCCCATCTCTCCTTTTAATCCCTCACAGCCCACTCATACACAGAGTAGCCACTCAGTAATAAAGTGTTGGAATGAACTGATAAAACAAGGCCAGGCTGCTTACTGACCCAGTGGTAATGTCCCCGAGTCCTGAGCCATGCTGGAAAAGTGAATGTACTAGTGACGAGGGCAGTTCTGATGGCGGTGGAAGTTCAGTGTTGTTGTCTGAAGCCAGTTATCAGGCTGTCTTTTCCTGTAGGGTAAGCATCCTCATCTGCATTGTTTTCATGTCTTCTTATAGATTACTTCTGACCCATTACAGTCTTCTAAGAATTGGATGACCTTATGCTTGGTAATTCTGGGTATGTTTCTAATAAACTTAGAATGTGAAATATATATATATATATATATATATATTTCATCCACCAAAACCTAATCTCTAAAATTTACCATTTCATTAATTATAGATACAAGCAATAAACTACCGTAGGACTTGTGACATTTTCACTACTAAAAATCATATATTTTCATATTGCATTATGGTTCCAACTTTAAATTTTATGTTAATCACTTCTAAAGTAAATTTTTGTACCACTGCTATGTCATTTATTTTTAAAATTAAAAAAATTAAATATAATACTTCTTGTAATCATCTGTATTTTATTTTATGCTTTTAATACCATTATTCTAAGAACTAACTTAACCAGACTTTAATTGGTATGGGAAAGGATAAGATCATTTGCTTATTAGTTGGATTTAGAGCATATGGATGAGAATATAATATTTACTTCCATTAATCAAGCTTAGACTGAATTTCCTTTGTAATTTAAATACTATACTAGCTACAGACTGTGTATATATCATGTTATTAAATATGATATACAATACACTACATATACATATACATCATAGTTTCATTTGATAGAAGAATTTTTAAAATGCAATATCCACATTTTAAATCTTCAAACCCTAATCCCAAAGATAAACATGATTGTGGGTATGGTTCTAGCTGCCTCACACAAATTATGTCATTCATCTTATTTTTTCATTGGCTTTTAAACAGATTTTGGTTAAGAAACTTTCCAAATCTTTTAATTCCTATGATCTTTAAGTCATGTTTTTCATTTTATAAATTAAGTATTATTTCAAATAAACTTTTTGTATTGAACTTTTATCCTTGCAAATTTTAATGTTATGGATTTTCTTTGCTTTTCATAACTTAGCCATATCCTTAGAAATGCCAAATATGTTTCCTATCACTCTTACGCTTTTGTAATTGTTAAATTGTCCTTAAATCCTTCTAGGAACATGTGTCAAGTGCTTGTCATTTGTCGTAGTCTGTTCTAAGCACAATTACATGTAACAACACATTTCTCTTCTCATAACCTTGTTATCCTTATTAAATACATACAATTATTCTCTCCATTTTAAAGATGAGAAAACTAAGGGATAGATAATTTAAATAACCTGTTCAAGGATTGCAACTAGTATTTATCTCAGGGTGAACAGAAATGAGTGTCTCAGAGAGTCAGTCAGCTTAATGGCTACAAGTAAAACAATGTGGATAGAAGTCAAAGAAGACAACTTGAGGTCAATATTAAAGTTAGTAATTAGAACTGTCTCAAAGCTTAATGACTTACTGTCTCTAACTGCATTTGAGATGGTCCCACATGAATGCCTGTCATAAATGTTATGAAGAGATTCCTGCCAGACCAGAGAGACTGGTCAGATGACCTTTAAATCTCTTTTTATTCTAGGATTCTGTGGAATTCATCCATGTAGCTAATATGACATCTTTCATATCATTGCTTTGTCTGTGCCAATTTGGTTTTAAATAATCTTAAAAGTGTTAATGCTATAATTGGCTGCTCATAAAATCAATGGTTTATTCTCATTTTAGTTATCAGTAAATCTTGGAACATTGTTTTGAATTTCCTCACAAAGCAACCATAAGATCTATGCCATTTTGAAATTGGAGTTCACAAAGGCTTACTGAGTTGGAACTAGTGAAGTTCTACATGTGCACTGCCTTCCTCGGCACTTTCCGCTATTTTCCTGTTATTCTAGGACCCCTCAAACTATCCAGCTGTGTCAGTTAGGCATGTGTGTATGTATGATGTCATTCTGGGTGTTTCTCTCAAACATTTCAATCCTAATGAGAAAATAAAAGGGAGTGTCAGTCAAACTGCATTCAGTCTTACATTCAGGCTGACTTCCTGATGGTCGTTTAGCCTACCTTATTTTGTGTGTGTCCCTGGACATGAATGCCAGTGTTTATTGTCAGCAGTGAATTGGTCATCTGACCAATTTTATTTTCACTAGCACAGCCAGCAGAAATCCAAATCAGATATTCTTTGTGCTGGAGCATCTTCAAACATTGAAATTTTTGGCAGGATTATATGCAGTACTCTTCCCTGAGTTCTGCAGAAACCCTCATTCAGCTCTAACAGAGCTGCGGACAAAATGTGGCTAAGTAGAATTTAGGGGTGGTGCCTGTGGAACAGAATTCATCCTATATAATTTTTTAGTTTTTATGAGTTCTCTCTTTTCAATATAGCAAGAAGTATACTAATCTTTTAATCTTTTCAAATTATTTGGAATATTATACAGAGGATCTCACTAGAACATCCTGTATGATGGTGAGGTTGATGGCACTGGAGGAGCTGAAAAGAAACCACTCTTAAGTGACCAGTGGGTGGATATTCTCTGGTCTCACCCTACAGATATTCACAGCTGAAACCTGTTCTTGTGGGCTGCTTTGCCTTTCTAGGAGTTTAATTGCTATGTTTCCTATAACCCCTTACAAGTTTCACCTAAGGGGTTCAACATCCCAAAGTTTGTTCCTCTAAGATGAGTGAATCCCCAATTGAGACATTTGGGCCAGAATCATAGAAAGTACCATTGATGTATGGAATGTCCTTAGCATGAATATCAATAAATTACGTTTCCATTTTTAATGAGAAAAAATGCGTTAGAGTAATTTTTTGTCACTAAAATAATTGCACAAAGTACCATATTTTTCTCCTTAAGTAAACAGTTTGAAAAGAGTATGAGACCTTATTTTCCACTTGTGTCCTGAGAGATTTTCTCTTACCTTCCTTCAGAGCACTGCTTGCCTTTTATTGGCTTCCTCATATTTTAAATACTTTTTTTTTAAATCAGTACCTGGGCTCAAACGCATGACCACGCGCTTGCAAGGCAGGGACTTATGCCACTGAGCTAAATCCCCAGCCCCATATTTTAAATATTGATGCACACATATTATACTAAATATTGCTATGTTCATACTCTTCATCGGGTGATTAGAAATCAAAAGTATAGGTTGTATAAAATTGATACATTACCTAGGCAAACATAAGAAACAAATTAAGCTACAGATTCAAGCTACAGATAAAATAATCTAGACCATAAGATGTGAATGGTGAGACAAGATTGTTAACCCAGTTTCACTAAGACAAATTTTTCATTTCTGTTATTTTGTGTCCTTTCTTTTCCTGTCTTTTCTCTATTTTCTCTTCCCCAGATAATTACCTTGTTTTTTTATTGTCTTTTACTCACTTAAAAATTCAGCTCTTTCACAAAATGTATTTAAATAAAAATGTTGGATAACAATTATTTCTTTGTGTTATTTCATTAATGTAATTTTGAATATTAAATTAACTAAAACTTTTACACAGTTTGGATGAAACAGTGTCTCATAAGTGAAAGTCTGAAAAGGGTCAGTTTACTTTGAAAATGTCATTGTGAAAATAAAAAAGAATTAACTTTAGAGATGTAATGAATGATAGAAATTTTCTGTACATGAGAAAATTTTTACTTTTAAAATTATAGTTAAAATCATCCGTCAAAGGGAATTTTTTTGTTTTTGTTTTTTTGTTTTGTACCGAGAATTGAATTCACGACCTTGCATTTGCCAAGCAGGCACTTACGCCACTGAGCTAAACCACTGGCCCAAAGGAAAAATATTTTAAGATATGAATTAGACCATTTTAGAATACCTGTTGAGGTTTGATGTAAGGAAATAATAATGAGGTATTGTTCTGAAGAACAAAAATTAATCTGCTTTTTTTTTGACTATCCACTGACTTTCTTAAATCACTAAGTTCATTTATAGCAAAACTATCTCATAAGCTAATGAGGTTATGAAGCCTTTTATATTAAATATTGGAGAGGGTTTTTAATATGAGTAAACTATGAAATGAGATATAAAAAGTACACACTATTGTTAACAGACTTTTGAGTTGAATTTAGGATCTAGTGTGAGGACATCAGATTGTCTGTATTTTGTCTATGACACTAGTTAATGTGATGCTTGACAATGGCCAATGTATAATATTATAAGAAAAGACCCTTAGTGAAAAACAAGTTTCTCCAGGTATTAACACAGAATTGGGGCTATACGAGGTTGATGTCACCCATAAAAAATAGTTCAGTAGTGGAAAATAGTGGAAAGGAATGCTCGTTGGTCTGAGAATGGTATGGAAAGCATGCCGTAAGTAGACACAGAAAAGCATACTATTTGAGAAATAGCAAGTAGACCCATTTTTCTATAGGATGGTTAGTGTAGGATGCTAGCTTTCCAATTTTTACTAAGAAATCCTTAAATTCTTGAATGAATGGATATGTGGAAATTTCAATGTAAAAAAGAAAAAGAAAGAAAGAAAGAGAGAGATACAGAAGAACTTCACTGACTGAAATCAAGAAACTCGGGAGTAACACACTTAGATAATTCAAAGTTCTTGGTCTCAGTGGGAGTTGAGCAAAAAGTTTCTGCTTGGTATGTACTCCCTATGTCTCTTGCCTGTTTACGTCTCTGAATTTTATCCTGCTAGCCGTACTCTTACTTTAATTCCCGACTCGTGGAATTCTAGTTATAACCGCATGTCTGGATTGCAGAAGTCCATGTGGACTCGGCTTGTGTTCTTTTCTGGCCAGTTCCTAAGCTTTCGGTCTGTCTACTTAGTTCTTCTCCACTTCGAGCTTCACCTAATTCTATAACTTCATCCAAATCTAGACATCCACTTTGGCCAAGAAAATCCACCCATTGTGATGTGAGCGTCATAAGAAGTGTATCTCCCCAGGGAAGAAACTGAGGAGGTGTTGATGGGGAAAGAAATAATGAACTTTTTCTTAATGGAAGATCAAATAGCAATTGTGATAGATTAGGTATAAAGAGTAAAGGAACTGGAAGAAGGTTATAGGTTTGGCCTAAAGGAGAAAAGGATCTGTCTTTATAAAATGAATTTTAATAACTATTAATATACATGTGGCTGTCACAATCTACAGACTTTTTTTTTTTTTTTTTTTTTTTTTTTTGGTAGTGGGTATCGAACTCATGACCTTACACTTGCCAGACGGGTGCTTATGCCACTGAGTTAAATCCTCTGCCTACAATGCATATGCTTATGAGTTTTGCTATTTACTTTCATAATAACCCATTCAGAAAATCTGGTTTTCTTTGATTACTGAAGAAGAAACATCAAGTGTTTTCCTTAAGGTCAAACTGCAAGTTAGTTCAAACTACCAATTTAACACTAATCTCTACATCCTTTCTTAATCTGTGGTAAATAACTGACTCTGTACTCCACAAAGCAACAGAGATATTTTGGACTTGCTTTCATACTTTGCTTTCGATGAGATCCACATTACAATGTTGTAGTTAGTCACATTTAACAGAATGCTAGGGAAGTGCATGCTACGAATATTGAGTAGCTTCCTCTGCTTTGGCAAAGACATCATTAATCAGTTGCCCAGTCTTTCCTGCTGGGCCTAGATGCTGCCTTCTAGTCTTTCTCAATATATTTCTCCAGACAGCCATGACTGATAGATCAGTTTCACAAAAATTGCAGTCACTTGCCATTCTGAAAGTAGAAACTTTACAGATGTTCTAGTATAAAGCTCAAAATAACATGCTCAATTTCTAGTCCCTCAGTATAGCCCTTCTCGTTCCAGGGTTTACACCATGTAACTCCTCGAATGTTAGCTCATGCTAACTAAACTTGCCCTAATCTTATGCCTCCTAATTGAGGTTATAGCTTGATCCTTTATCCTAGGACCAAGGCTCGACTTTGCACACAAGGTGTGGAAATGGATCTTCTTGCTTGTTGCTCACTTTCTAAAGTTTTGTTATGTAACCCGTTTGCTCCAAGCTGTAAGCTTGTCATTAGTTTGCCCCTGTAGTCTCAAAAAAAGGAGTCCAGTGTCTGTTCCCAGCTTCTTTGACTGGATCTCTGTGTCTTTTCACTGTGAAAGAGGCTACCATCAAATCATACAGCCTTGAGAGAAGAACAAGCATTTACATTTTGCATGATTTTACAATTTTGGTAGGGCTTGTTACGAATGGTTCTTCTCTGATCCAAATGGTGTCAACTGGTATGCTTGTTGGGTTTTTTTGTTTTTTTTTTAGACCTTTTTTCACTATCCTGGTTGCCAGTTAAATACAGAGTTTTTAATTTCATAGTGTAGTGATGAAGTACATAATATATATGACTAGCATTTTCAGTCCCAGCTTATCGGTGTACACAGCTGAGAACAATGACAAGCTATGGCCAACAAATGCTACAAACGTCCTTAAAAAATAGAGAACAAGTGCTTACCTATAATGCCAGAGAGCTGGTAGGCCAAGACAGGAAAATCACAAGTGTAAAGCCAGCCTGCGAAACTTATGAGACCTTTTATCAGAATACAAAGGCCTAGGGGTGTAGCTCAGTGACAGAGCAACTTAGAGCACTGATTCAGGCCCAGTATCACTGAAATCCATCAATCAAATTATTTACAATTATTAAGCATCTCCCCGAGTGCTTTGTACACTGAGAACCAGCTTTCAGGATAAATCATTCAGATGCTTGCAATGTGGCACTGCACTTAGGAGGCAACCCTGAGCCTTGGCAATGGGGCTTCAGTTCTTATCTCTGTGCCCTTTGCCAGGCCCCTTGGGCCTATTCTCCTACTGTGAGGGAATTATAAGAGCAGAGCTCCAAGACTGCATGGCATCATTATGACTGATTCTTAGAGCCACATTTGCCACACTGTTGGTCAAATTAGTCACAAGCTCTACCCAGATCAGAAGAGGGTACATATACTCTAATGGTACAGGAGAATAATAAAGTTCTTGAAAAGCTACATATCTGGAGATACTCTTGTGGTGACCTTGTGGAAAATGCAGTCTATCACAGTTTGCTACAAGAATCCAGGGTGTCGTCCTGCATAATCACTACCAGAATGCCGTGCCTACCTTTCAAGGTGTTGACTCCTATTTGTTGCTGGACCTCCTGGGCTCCAAATCTCCATGGTTCCCCACTTAGAGGTCCACTATTACAATTTATAATGTTGCTGCTGTAATATGTCCTTTTGTTTGTCAGTCCTTCTCCTACTGACATTTGGCACACACCCAGAATGTCTGTCTGACCTTGAAATTTCTGTTGTGTCACCATCCAAAGCCTGGAAAATAAGATAATTGAGATAGAAAAGGTGTATTTTTAAGATCTAAGTGACCCAGTTTCAAATCCCAGCTTAATAACCCATCTCTGGGCAATTTATCTCTGAGTCTGTATACTTTCCTGACACATGGGTAGAAGGCAATACTCATCTTACCACTGTTGGGAAAATTAAGGGTATTTATACAATAACGAGTTTGTTGAGTATTATGAGAGACTTACAGTACGAACACAAGAAGTTTGGTTTTTATTCAAGTATGTTGTGGAACTGTGCTCTGTTTTTACCTATTCCTTTTCTATATTCAGTGATGATACTGGTTTATTTTTCCCTTTTCAGTAACCTTGATTTATTAAAATTCCATGACGGTTAAAGTTCTTTTGCCCAGTTTAGCAGGTTCTCCTTCTCAGAGAAGGCAACATTTTTATCTTAAATTGCTTGGATTGGCCACAGGGACAGTGGAAGATAAGAAGAGGAAGGATCTGATCCTGTGAATCATTCATAAGTCTCTAAACTCCTCCGGCAAAGCCGCGTTGGCTCCTGTGGTCTCTGTTGCTGGAGAGGAAGTCTCCAGCTCTGTTTCTTTCGGGTGGGAGGAGAAGTGCGTCACTGCCTCCTGTCGTCCGCCAGTGCCGCCGCTGTAATGGTTATTACTCCAGCTGGCCTTGGAGCCCTGGGGTGGTGTCCGCCTATTGCTGTGTTCTTCATCTTAAGTGCCTCTTTCGCATGGAACCAGCAGGGTTGCGGAAGTCCGGTGTGGAGAGGCTCTGCCGCAGGGACCTCGCGAGCACTGTATTGCATGCTCGGCGTCTTTAGTTGGTTGCATGGACTGCTAAAGACAGCGTTTCTATTTTTGTAATCTGTAGTTGATAATTTAGTGACAGAACCATCACTCCAAACTCCAGCGCACATGTAGTAGCTGTTTCCAAGTGTGTTCTGTTTCCAGTGTTGGGCTTTGATGGCACGATGAGGCGGTTCTACTGCACTTGCAGCAGGAAGCATCCAGTGCCAAGGTGGAGTTATCAACTCTTCCTTTGTGAAAATCTCCCTGGTCTTTGTAATGAAAGCCTGCAAATCCTTTTTCATTAGTTCTCTTTGTCGCAGTGGTCTGCCCCCAAGAAGGAACATTATTTTTAACCCCCTTCCTGTATCACTTTTTATAGTCTTTTTGCTCTTATGTTGTGCATCCCTTTATTCCTTGCCGCACTTGAACGAAAAATGTCATGAAAGACAGCAGAGTTTTAACACTTTCATAGGTGAAAGAGCGTTTTTCCTGCCGGGCATAGTGGCACATGCTATAATCCCAGCACATGGCAGGCTGAGGCAGGATAATTGCCACAAGTTTGAGGCTAACCAGGCATCTATAGTTTAAGGACAGCTTGAACACCATAGCAATACCCTGTCTCAAAAAACAAACAAGCAAACAAACAAACTTTTTTTTTAGTCTAAAAGAATTGAACATAATTGGAGGCTTTTCCAAGATTTCACCCTTGGTCTGTGTTCTGCGTGGGATTCTTACTCCAAATACCAGAGCTACCTACCTATCTCTGGGTAACCAGTGTGATGTTTGAATTTATTTATTTTTGACTAACAATGTACATAATGCATTGCCTCCTGCAATGTAAGTAAGATGCTGACAGCTTCCTGAGGATTTCTGGGCATACTAAAAATACTAGCTGCGAAAGCCGCAGCAGAGCAGGCTGCACTGCTAACCTTTCCTGTGACACAGCCATGGAAAAGAAAGCCTTGAAGACTCCTCGGGGGGACGGTGTTCCTCCACCCCTACCAAGTGTGTGCTATGCGAGTGGGCACCCTCCTGACACGTCTGAGAGCTGCTGTCGCTGTGACTGCTGCTACGTCCTGGCAAACCATTACTGGCCTTCGCTGAATGCTTTCTGCTCTCTTTGCCCAGGCCCCACCATGGTTTCCCGGGGAGTAAACGCTGGGTAGACTTCCAACTTTCTATACCACTCTGGCTCGCCAGTGGCCCCAGGACTATTTTCAGCTGCCTCTAGAACGAGAGCTCAGTTACAGCTATATTTGCCAGTTTTTGGCAGATTGTTTTTAAAGTGTTCTTCCCTTAATTTTTAAATCCTCAGTACTGTAGATTTATAGGATGGCTCCACTTCATGATACCTATTTGTCTTCCTTGTGACCTCGACATATGTCAATGTGTAAGACTGGATTGTTTTAAACCTTTCTACTAGTTTGCATCTATTTTCAGAATCGATGATAGGAATTTAAAATATTGTATTTAGTCATCTAGCTTCCTGGTGTAATTTTTATCATCTTCTCTTTCCTATTAGAAATACTCTAAATCTTTGTAATTGCCTTACTCACTGTGACCCCCCGACCTTCACTATTCTTTCCCTTGGACTTGTGTCTATATGGTCTCTAGTACACAGCCTTTCCTAAACCAGGAACTTCTCATTGCAATTTTCTACAATGCCTACACAATACTCACTGTGATACTATTTTGCTTGTGTTCTAACTCTATTAAATTTTTCACGAGATTTAGTCTCACCTCACATTGTGTATCCCTGAACAGTAATAATTCAAAGTCCATATGATCTATATTCCTGTTCATTCATGTGGAAATCTCAACTTTTTGAGAAAACTAGAGTTACTTTATCAAAAGCAGCAAATAACTGTTTGCTATAGAGGATGTTGGGTTTTACTGCAGAGAGGCACATTATACAAGTGTCCACTTTGAAATTAACATTGTGTTTCAGCTTCACCATTCTTTAGTTTAATAGACTGCACCATGAAATGCATAAGCTCTGTCTTTTCTACATGACCACTCAAAGTGCGGATGAAAAGTTCATCTCTTTCAGAAGTAAGCTTGGTAACTGACAGGTACAGACTCCCACAAGCAGCATTTAGCTGCCTGTAAACTGATATAAGAATGTCCCGATGCCTCCAGGAGGAAAAGTTTGTGTGCTAAATTCCCTTTGGTTAAAATAGTGGGGTTTTACTTAGCTATCAACTACTCTCTGACTCTTGCAGTTTAGAAGCCTCACCGGGGGTTTCAGATCAGCCACTTCATAGTCTGAGGACTGAGTCAGTCCTAGTGAATTTAATGTGTGAGGAGCAGAGTGAGAGGATGGAACTGACCTCCCTAAGGGCTCAGTTCTTTCTGGAAGGCTGAGTGAGTCTTATCTCTCATTTTTGAGGAATGAGGCTTAGTTCCTAGAGACTTCTGTGTGAAATCAAGGTCGTGCATCTCAGGTTGTACTGAGCTTTGGACTCAGGATCCTCTTGTTCCATCCTTTGCAGTTTTCCAGTCTTCTTACAAAAATGACAACTAGAAGAGTGAAGCACATTAAAGGATCAGTAGAGCTGGAATCCAAATGAAGTGCTTGAATATCTGCAAAAATGTTACATAGAATGGCAAATTGAAAGACAAATCCAAAAGCCAAAAGATTTTCCATTTTCTTCCTTTTGGAAGTCTCGCTATTCTCTTGTAATTGTTCTATTTCATTGAGAGCAACCAATCACAGGCACACCTCTTTAGCCACAGGCGATTCTGTAATGGGCTCCTGAGTCAGGCCTGACCAACCCAAGCTCCTCCCTGAGGTTCTTCAAGCGATGTTTAAGAGAGAAGAAACCATTGTCTGGTGTTGAATCTTTGAAAACTGCATTTTGGGATCAGCTACCAGTGGTCCTCTTTCTGTGTTGTCGAGAAAGCCGTGTTACATGAGAGAAACTGCAGAGAAAAATTTAGATGGAGAAAGGCATTTAAGATTCTTTCATATTGTCCCTGAGATGCCAAATCTTTGTTCTGCCATGATTATGTGACATAGCTGGATAATCTAACTAGTTAAAATGACTATTACTTGAAATCAAAACATTCTTTGTGAATAGCAAAGAATTGGCATACCCAGCCTTCTTTATTTAAACCTCTGTGTGTGTGTGTGTATAAAATATCTATATATTATATCTTGCATATATATAATATCTAATATATATATATATATATATATATATATTCTGGGAATAACTGACCTCTGTTTAAATTTTCTTTTTTTTTTTCTTTTTTAATGTTAACTGTTGTTAATTGGTCACTTGTCATGTCTTTAATGTATGTGAGTTCCTTAAATCTTATGCAGATATTGTGAATCTTTTAAATTCTCAAACCTCTAAAATTCCCATGTTGTCATGATAGGTAAAGTATAATTTTCTTATTTGTGTCACTGTATCCACAAACACATTGCTGAAGTATGATACCAGGGAGTATAATAAATGAATAAGCCCCGGAATCTAATAGCTGAACGTACTATATTGTAGTGGAGAACACAGTCTTAAATGCTTCATTGGTTACATTTCATTAGCTTCTATGTCTTTCTTTCTTTTATTAATTATACTACATCTGATTCATAGTAAGTTATTAATTTTTGTATTTAAAGTCAGCTCAAGGGACTGTATTTTTTTCTGAATAAAGTGGAAACCTAGTTCATTTTACAAGGTTTTGATTGTGTCTGAATTCTTTATTAAATCACCACTCTTTCTTTGCATTTGTTCTTAACAGTTGCCAGGCAACTTGTATATAGTTGGCAAAAATACTCTGAAAGGATTTTTTGGAATAAAATTAGTAGAGGCACAGACCCCTTGTAATGATGGATATTACAGTTGTTCAGATGTAAAATTATCCACTGTGAATGAAGGATATTATTTAATGTTATACTAAAAGGGACTTTCTGTGCAATTGTAAGCTAGGTCTCTCACCTACAATTTGTCTGAATTGCAAAAGATATCTTAATTCTTGATTTAGAAAGAAAATGAGGTTGATAAAATATAACAATGACTCTTTTATTGGGTTTTAAAAGGTGAGTGATGATAAATGAGTCTGCCCAAGCATTTTTCTCACTGATTCAGACCTCTGCACCTGACAGAATGACTCAGGACCACATAGCACTCTTTTCATTTGAGATTTCTATTGAGGTAGAATCCAGGAGACTGGTGTGGGGACTCAGTTCACTCGGGTTATTTCTAGGTTTGTCACTTCTGCCTCTTCTCATAAAGAGGCAACCCCATATAAGGTAAGTTTCGTTATCTGCTTGATGTGCTGTTACACTCTGAAGCTTCAAAGGGAATATTAGTAAATAAGTAAAATGGGGTGAGAACTGTATAAAAGAACTTTTAATGCTTTCCTCAGGTTTAGAATTTTGTTGTGTGGTATTAGCCACATTTGCTAATTCAATTGATTTTCTGTTGTCCGAGATGTGAAACTACTGACAATTGAATCACAATTTCTTTTCAGTTTTCAGTTTCATTATTTTATCCTATTTATTCTCCAGATTTTTGGAATGAATTTCTGGGGTACTTTTCAAACAAATGATTGTATAAATATTAGCATTATCCAAGAATCAGGTGTTAACCCAACTTACTCTATTTATTCTTCTTGAGTAATTTAGTCACTCTGAAGTTTCTACAACCAGTAGTTTGCTTATGACCCTAAAATTGTGTTTGCTCTTGTGGGTGACAGAAACAGACACAGAAGTCACAGTCCAAGTCTGTTTCCTTAGCTCCAGAGATTTTCAGGAAAACTTCTTTGAATTTGTTAGTGTACATGGCAAAAACACCTAAAATAGCATTCCAAATGAACTCATGCTCCCTCAACACATTTTCACATTTTCTTTATTTTCTTATCATTTAATATTTTTATTTAAATGTAATATCCAAGTTTAAATTTTCAACTCATTCTTGATTGCTCACTTTTTTCTGTTCCTAAAATGATGAAATATTTTTCAAATCTCTCTCCTAGTTTCCAGTTTCATTTCCATCATAACACACACACACACACACACACGCATGCACACACACACGCACACACAAACACACTGTTTTGACTTTGGTAGTACTAGTGATTGAACTAAAGCCCTCTGCGTTGAGCTGTATCCCAGACCTTTTTATTTATTTATCTTGAGACAGAGTCTTGCAAAGTCTCCTACTCTGGGCATGAATGATGTCTTCCTGACTCAGCCTCCCAGAGTGCTGGGATTCAAAGTCTTGCTTACTCTGAAATTTCTGATCACTTCTTTCTCATAGCTTAGTCATATACCTTCAAAGATCAACTTTATGCTATAATACCTTTTCTTCTTACATTTTCTTATATTTGTTTAAACAGTGATAGCTTACAATTAAAAGAAAAATGTGTGTTTATATAGTAAAATGTGATATGTTTAAAGAAGTCATATTTTAAAACAAAGAAATAATTTGGAAACTAGAGAAGTAATACAGTTTTCCTTGTGAAATATTAGCCAATAGATATATTTGAGTAAAACTATTGAAAAATATTCGTTTTCATTGGTGTGGAACGAGGGAATGTTTTTATATCCATCTGGATCTGAACTTAGTTATGGTTCATAAGTTCATCAAATCCAGGGAAAGAAACCCTACTAACACAAGGCTTGATTTTAAATACGATCATCTAACTATTCTAGTTTGAAGAAGTGAAGCAGACTTCCAGCTGTTGCTTTTTTAAATGGTGCTGCATTTCTTTCCTCTGCCAGAATTAATTATGAATGAATCTGGAAAGTCTTAGTGCCTGGTCTCCAAAGACAAAATCTCAACATTCAATTTGAGCTTCTCTCCCTGACATGCATTTGGCATTCAGCAATTCTGAGAATTTTCTAGTTCTTTCAACGTATTTGAGACACCATGTCCTAATATGTTTTCGTGTAATTTGTCTCATCCAGGATTTTTGGCTTGTTAATTTGTTGCAACGTGGTACCTATTCTTGTATTAACAGTGTGTGCTTGTGTGTGAGTGTGTGAGTGTGCGCGCATACACAATGATGGCCACGATAAACAGGAATTTTAAAAAGTAGCTAGCAAATACAGAAAAAAAAATGTCAGGTCTGTGTGCCAGAAATAGTACCATGTTTTCTGTTTCTTCATGATATATTAAATAAAGGAGAAAGAGTTAGAAAGGAAAGGAAAAGAGGAGGAAAAGAAAGAGGAGAACTCAGAAGTTTTCAGAGTATAGAATATAACTCTCCAGGAACATTGTTGGTGGAAGACTGGGGACTGGAAACAAAACGCAATAAACTGAAAAGTGAATAGAGCAGAAAAGATAGAGGCACTGAGAACAGACTCTTTAAGAAACCTGGCAGTTAAATTACAAAGTAGCTTAAGGGAAACAGGATTGATTAAAAATAAAAGCAGTCTGTTTGTTTTTCATTTTTTTGTTGTTTTGTTTTATGTTTTTGATGCAGGGTCTCACTGTGTGGTGCAGGCTGGCCTTGAACTCACTTATATAACCCAGGCTGGCCTCAAACTCACAAGGGTGCTCCTGCCTCAGCCTCCTGGGTACTGGGATTACAGGTGTGCACACCACACCCAGCTAAAAAGCAGAGTCTTGCACAAAAACAAGAAACCTTTCTGAAGACAAGATAATAAATTCTATTATTAAAAAGTTACTTTGTGGATTTTTTTAAAAAAAATTCCTATAATCACTCCTTTGCTGAAGTAGCATCAGTGTGGGCAGGCACAGTTTCAATATATCCAGACCAACAATTTCCCCACCTGAGCACCACTAGGAAAGGCATGCATTGGGCAGAGAGCCTCAGTTCACCTGGACAACACACGGAATTTATTTGGAAAAATCTAATAACCTCCTAAGATTACAGAGAGTCTTGATTCCTTGAACATTTTCAGTACATTGTCATTTCCGCAGGCTGGTCTCATGTCCATTGGCCGTTTGCATTGTCTGCAGGAGCTGGACCTAGTTACAGGTGTGCAGAATTTAAGCTGAGGAAAAAGGAGAGTGAGGAAAGTGTGCCGAGTCCCTGCTTCCGCTTTCTCCATGCCCTGTGTACATTTTCACACATCAGGGAGACCCAGAATTTCTGAAGATTTATTATTTAATGGGCTCATTTAATACACAGTAAAATTCTTAATCTTGTTTAACTGCTACATAAAAATGTAACAATTGTGTATATTAATGGAGTACCTTATAATATTTGAATTCAGGCAATGTTTAAATCAGGTTAAACATAACTTTCTTCTCCAACATTTATCATTTCTTCACAGTGAACTCTTTCCAGATCTTTTTTCTAGCCTTGTGAAATGTACACTTCATTATAGTTATCTGTAATCACCACATCTTGCAAAAACTCACCAGAACTTTGGTTTAGCTGTCATTTATTACCCACTGAACAACCTGTTCCCAGCATACTCTTTGCTCCCTACTTTTCCCACCCTGTTTTAACCACTTGGAGGTTCTGTGAAGTCACAGAAGTGTAATCATCTGATACTTTAGATACAATGCATGATGTGTTCCCAGGAGGTAGATTCCAGGTTCTTGTACGTAAGGAGACAAGAATTGCGAGTTATATACGAGAAGATAAGAAAAAAAAGCTACATTTGTTAAAGTTAACAGGGGAAGTTGCTCTAGACCAAGCAAGTTCCTGCCAGCGGGAAATTAAACAAAGTGTCACAGGCAAGAGAGAGAAGTTGTGTACTACAACGAGAATAAAGGAATGGAGATGTTAGACTTAAGGATTTGAAAACCTGTGTGTTCCAGATAAGGCGCCTCTTACTGGGTCCCTCAGGAAGTGATTGACGGGGTGCTGAGTCATCTCAGTTGTATCTATTGCACATGACTGTTCCCATAATTCACTTGGTTGTAATTACATGCTGGTATGCAGCCCATATGTTTGAATCTTTAGTGAATTTTGAGTGAGGGAAGGTCATTGTAGGTCTTGCCAATGTTTGTGACATATGTGTGCCTTGGACTAGAGCATTAGGAATTAACTGGTTCCTTGTTGTTCTTATTTATGGAAAGCAGGTTGGCCCTGTGGTGTTGCCCAAGTCCAGATGAATGTGAGGAGATTGGTCCCACCGTCCCAAGCATGCTTTTATGCTACTTTTCTTTCTGTCCCTGTATCATTCACTTAATAAAAAGATCTCTGGCTACCTTCATATTGTTGTAATGATAACATCTTATTCTTTTTATGTCTAAGAAGTATTCCATTGCGAATACTATATGTCTCTTTTCTTTATCCATTCATCAGCTGATGAACATCTTTTCTTTTGGATACATAACCAGTAGTGGGATTGCCGGATAATTGATAGTTCTAGTTTTCATTTTTTAAGGTGCATCCATACCGTTTTCCATAATGGCTGTAATACTTTTCATTCACAACAACAGCTAGGAGTGGAACCCTTCTGTCTACATCCTATCACTTGTTTTCTTAGTGTCTTGATAATGGCTATTCCTACTAGGATGAGATTATGTCATTGTTGTTTTGATTTTTATTTCTCTGATGACTTGTAATGTTGAACATTTTTTCATGTATCTGTTGACCTCTTGTATGTCTTCTTTTGAAAACCGTTTTAGATCAATTTTCACTTTTAAATTGGGTTATATAATTTTTGTTATTGAATTTTTGGAGTTCTTTATATATTCTGTGAATCAGGTTCTTACTTTGTAATATATGAGACATTAGTCCCTCATTGTCCATTGGAGATTGGCTATAGATCTTTATCCTTACCAAATACCGAAATCCATGAACACACAAGTATCTTATATTAAAATGGAATTTCTGCAAATAACCTACACTCATCCTCCCATATATTTTACATTATGTCTGTGTTGCTCATAATACCTAATGCAATGAGAATTCTGTTCATAGTTGTAATAAGGAAATATCTCTGCATATTCAGTACAGATATATTTTTTCAAATATTTTTGTGTTGATGTTGGTTGAATCTGTACATGCATAGGTTGTATGTATACATAGAGACAATTGCAGTTTTACAAACATTTCAGTATTATTATTTGTGTATCTCCATCAGCCCAGTGGAGAAACTGAAGAAAATACCCAGCAACAGCTTGTGAGTGTGAGTTTTATTGAGGCTAACATGAACTATTAGAGAAGTACAGAGTTAATTGTTATTTATCAGCAGAGAAGGGTCAATAAGGAGCACATACAGGTGGAACAACAAGTGCAGAAAATCCCATGTGGTGGGAAAAGGTACATACTGAACAACAGCAGGGGCTTTGTAAACTCCTAGAGAGATGCGTACCCATCTCTCACCAATGCAGGGTAAATCCTACAAAGCTGCTACTGATACTTAGCAACAGCACCTCTCAGAAAGTACAGTGATGATAGACTAGATAACCTTCACAGAGAGTAGTGAGGGTGTCCAGTACTCCCTGGCTCTGCTATAGCATTCCATGTTGCTCCCTAATGTAGGGAAAATGTTTTATAAATGACATAGCAGTGACCTCATTAGCTTGCCTTGTTTTACTGTATGAACAGCATCCCAAAAGCAGCTGACTTAGCAGGGCAGACAGGAAGAAGTTTCTGCAGATAACAATAACTTGTCCAGTTTCCAATATTCCTCTAATAATATTTTCTGAGCATTTTGGTCTCTGTCTACTTACATTTCCCCCTGGAAATGGCAGAAGTCTCAGTAACACAAAAGGCTCCTCTCAGGGATGTGATACTAGAGCTCCTAGTTTCTCTCAGGGGAAGATACATCTCACATGGGGAAACAGATGAATGTGACTTGGTTAAATCTGCACCATTAATAATTAGTTGAGTCATAATTGGGTTTTTCAACATAACACTGGCCACACGTATTTTCTACCACACCATGCCCTATTTAGCATGTGCCACAGAAAATGTCTGTGGTAATGTCCGCGTGGATTAGATCACTCTCTGTTAGAGCCTTTTGGTGAGCATGTAGTTTTCTAAAGAAGACCAAGAAGAAATGAAAGGAGAAAATACAGGTTGAAGAAAACCACTGGACATGCTGACAAACACAAGGGAAGCGTCGATGGATAGGAATGGAAGGCCCCGTACAATGAGAGCAAACTACTGGCCCAGATTAGCTTCCTACAGGCTCTGGAGACTGATTGGATACTTTCTTGAGACATAAGGGCAGCCAGTTCATCATCTGTTGTCAGCTCCTCTGATGATAGCCAAGTCAGTCTGCAAGGACAGAAGGATTTGCCGGAACACTAATCTGTATCTTCCTCATGGTTTGGTTAAAATAGTACCTTCTAGCACTAATTGTGACTCTATTTTTGCTTCCTTTTACTTTATCCATAATTCTGGTTAAAAAACAAAACAAAATTCCAATTTTGCTTTGAGATTGATGCCCCTAATTCTTCAGACTACTTCCTGGATTGTATTCCTGTTGCTCAGTTGTGGTATATGACACAGGCCAAGTGCAATATTGAGCAAGCATAAATGTTTTTGGCAAAATGCTTCTTCACTTCTGTAATGATTTCCTAGCCTTGCAATATAAAAATGACAGTTTTGTTTGTATATTGCTTAGGCATGTGTTTTTCCTTCTTGAAATTTACATTAGGCCTTTAAGCATAGAGTCATAGCTGGAGGAACAATTGGAATCATCATGGCTATCTTTAGGTTTATGGTCATGTGTAAAACTTGCCTATGGGACCCAGAGCCCTGTATCACTCCTATTTTAACTAGAGCATATTCACCTTTTTTCTCTTCTCCTTGTCCTAATTTATTTAAAATAAAAACAATAGCTATTACTGCCATACTAAAATAAACACCAATTTTGAATGTTGGACTAATTATGTCCAACATTCTATTAAAAAGCATTACAACCATTGCTTGAATTGTTTAAGCAACTTTCCTGAAATTGTGTTTTAATTTCAAAACTTCTCCAAGTTCCTCATCTTGTATGTTTCAACTTTAGACTTTATACAACTATCTTTGTAAGATATTCATTAATTCTAAATGCTCCTATTTGCCCTCCATGTTTTTGCTTGTTTATTTGTTTGTGGTGCAGTTACCACAAAGTGATCCCTAGTGACAGCTTCAGAATCTTGGGCTAAGGTCCTATCTTTCAGAATTTCAGAATTAATTATTGCAGAATTGTATCTGTGCTTGGGTTCTGGTCATGTGGAGGCCTCTGTGCCAGTCTGATGAAGAATACTCTGGAGAACAATGCTAGGCGTGTTATCAGGAGGCACCTTTGCAGATTTCTTGGCCTCTGTATTTGGCCCTGCCTCTCTTCCCATCCTCAGGCTGCATGAAAACATCTCTATACTCCTTCCAGGTTCTCATATGAAGTGCAGTTTTCCTGCTTCAAAGATTTTTTGCTCCTCTAAAAAAATTTTCATACTGAGCAGGTACATGTCTAGATTATTTTTATGTTTCAGCCCAGCAGCCATCCTTGATTGTCTGATCTAGGCTCCTCTATTGTTTTACATGTTCTACCTTGACTCTTTTGTAGGCTTCATTGTAAAGTATAATTGCCTTACTCATTAGTTAGTTGTTTTTATTATGTGTTCCCAGAATCACTGTGAATGAGGAACCTGTTCTGTTTGTTGGGTATTCTATTTCCCAGTGCTAATAACACAATAGATGATCTTGTTCATACTGATTAGAGGAAAAAGAAAGGAAAGGAGAAGAAAAACAAAAAGGAAGGTAGGAAGGAAGGAAGGCAGGCAAGGGAGGAGATAGGAGGAGGAGAAGAAAACTGTCAAGCCTTTTTTTGAGGCAAGTGCTCACTGTATAATTCAGGCTGGCCTTGGACTAATGGAGCTCCTCCTGCCTCAGCCTTCCATGTGCTAAGGTTACAGGTTTGCAGCATCATGCCCGGCCTTCTTTGAATCTTTTATTTTTTTTTTCCACCAGGAATTGAATTTAAGGCATTGCACTGGCCAAGCAGGCACTTGTGCTACTGAACTATACCCCTGGCCTTCACTGAGTCTTATGTTTTACTTCTTTCTCATACGGCAAAACTTTGGACATGGAGAAACACTTCAGTGTCTTGAATACTCTTTAGATAAGCTGATTAGTGAAAATAGCTACCCTATCCTTTTCTCGTTGCTGGCTATAGGCTTCCTAAGCTTATCTCATTATAATTATCCTTGACTCTGGATTAAATATCTATGTTGTGTAATTTTTAGCGCTCTTAGAAATGGCTTTCAGGATCCACAGGGTCAAGGCTGTCAGTGCCTCAATGTGCTGTGGTTCCTCTGCCAGCCCTAGGTGCCTCCTTTTCAACACTGCTTAGCACCCCTGCCGGTCCCCAAGTTTGACCTAGATGGCACCACGGTTTTTAAGAGTATGTCTCTCTCCTTTATTGCAACAGAATAAAAAAATTTCTTTGGTCCTGAGGTTTGAATTTTGAGAGCATTGAGAAGCCATTTTCTGAGGAAATCAATCCTGCACTGTGAAATTTACTGTTTCAGTTAGTTGTGAGACTCTCCTGAAGCTATTTGGAATGACCAAGATAGAAGTATTCGCTTCCTCATAGTGCCTGTGCCTGGGGCGTTTGGTAGCCTCTGATGGCTGTTATTGGGCACCAGATGTGATCAAAATCTACAGTGACAATGAAGTAAAAGCATTACAATAGGAGACACATTGCTGTTGTTAGTCCGTCAGAATACCCTTCACTGCAAATAGACACGCCTCCTTGTCCTCGCCGCTTCCCAAGGCAGTCTGGACGTCCTCTGTACAAGATGTAAGCAGAAGGACAGTGAGTGTTGCTGCCCAGTAGCATCCGGCAGGGCCGCAGGCTCATGCAAACATGGCGGCTACGGACCTTACTCCCGGTCTGGCACCACCCGACTTGTGGCTCTTCATGAAAAGCAGAATGACCCTGAGAAGTAAATGCTTGAAGTGAATTCAGGACACTGAGGCAGCCAAAAATGGCTCGCACACAAACAAAAAGGTCAAAAGAGGACTTGCAGAACTGCTCCAGAAAGTTCCAAGCACAATGGAATAAATGTGTTCAAGGGAGGGACAAATATTTTGAGGGCAATCAATGTAACCATATGTTTTACTACAATACTTTTTAAAAATTTAAATATTCATGGTATTTTCAGATTATACATCATACTGAACTGGTCCCATAAGCATAGAAATTTGCATAGATTTTCTTCCGTGCAACAGAAATCCTATTAGGGCGTATTTTAAGCATGATGTACTCAGAACAATAGCAAATGATTGCACATCCTGAAACAGAGATTTTTTTAAAAGAAACATAATAAAATTTTTTTCTAAATTCATATGTATTCATTAGGGGAAAAAGTCAGTATCTTATGTAATGTCCAGTGAAAATATTACTTCATGGAAAGTTTCTATTTGAAAGTATGTTAGATAGTCACACAATAAAAATAACAAATATTCATTTTAATTTGGCTTATAACCCCCTCTTCTCTGTAGTTCCTGGCTAAGGTTTTATTTGCATAATAAAAGTGTGTTTATGAAAGAGTTCTTAGCATTAGAATATTTAAGATTATGAGATGGAAGAAATAGAAGATGAACAAACACAGAGCCCTGAGAAACCAAACATGTCAGGGGTAGGCAGAGAGGTTGATACACCCAAGAGTAGTGATCAGTAAGCTAGAGGAGTACAAGAAAGTAAAGGATATTCTGGAAACTGGAAGAAAAGTAAGTTTCAACTATTTTGCTTACTATTAAGACATTGGAAATATCACATGGTTAGAGAGGCCCTAAAGGGTTCCGCTGTCCTGAGTTAATGGGTTTTCCTTTTTTATTTCTCTGTTGAAGCCATTTCACTTCTCGTATCCTTGTTTTACTTCCAACATAAGTGAATCACCACTTTTCTGATTCTCTGCCCAGAAAACATATTATTAAAGCACAACACTCTTCCTTGATAAATCTGAATTCTGCCCAGACCTCTTTTCAATGCAGTTCTCACAGTCATCCGTACTAATCTGGGAAGGGTGGTCTGCACAGTAACAACTCTTTACGGTTTCTGCTGGAAATGTTACTTGAACAATTTGCAATTTAATTGTTTTGTAGTTGAAACAAAATGATGTACAAGGCTTTCTCATTTAAAGATCAATTGAAATGAGAGTTTGATTTTAGTTGTATTTTCTACCTTTATGGTATGAGCCTTGAAAAATATTTTCTGACTTTAAAATATATTTTGTTTCATTGCATTTTTAAATTCACCCTGTAAATAAAACATATCTTGTATCAGTTGCTGTATTACCAGTGTGTCTGAATCTGGCTTAACTTCATTACTTTGCTTTCCATTCAGTGAGATAATGGTGAACCTTAATGTTCATACAGTATTGCAAGCAAAAGAAACAAGAGTAGATGTGTGAATTTATAATGGGAGAACCTGATTTGTAGTTTTAGAATTAGGGGTTAACGCCTATGGAAATGTTTGCCACATAAAAGGAAGAATGATGTGAAACTCTGAGATAAAAAAGAGCTTATACATTTTTGAGAACTGAAAGATCAAAATATTTGCAGAATGGTGAGCAATAGAGAAGACTTGCCAACTCCAGGCAATGAAGAAGTAAGAGATATAATCAAACAGAACTAGCATTTTTAAACATCGCTGTGTCTGTGCTATGGAGAAGAGGTTGGAGGGAGTAACTCATGTTGGGAATGTTGCATGAACTGTTATTTAGAAAAAAGGTGGTGTTACTTTGTTGGAGAAAGAAATAGACAGATTGGGTAGATGCTGAAGATTGTTACATTCTTAGTGACAGATTTGTTCTCTCCCTCAGTGGCATATTAGTCTGTTTTCCAGTGCTAGGATAAAATAGGTCTATTTAGTTCCAATTTTGAAGGTTCAAGCGGTGGCTCTGGCTTCTGCTCTGCTGTGGTACATGCTGCCTTAACCGTATTACAGCATGGCCTTGTGGCAGGTGCACCTCTGAGGATAGGAACCTGGAGAAGGATTTGGCATCCAGCTTGCTCTTTCATAACAATTGCTTTAAACAAGGGCAAGCAACTCACTTAGGAGTCCTCCTGAGTGCAGTGCTCCAGGGCACTTAATCACCTTGCTTTAAGCCCCGCCCTCTTCCTTAAAGCTTCCTTCTCCATGTGGGCCAGACTTCCAATGTATGCTCCCTTGTGGGACAGACCACATCCAAGCCATTTCCTACAAACCTCCTTATGTCCATTAAGAAACCAGATACATGTACAGTTGTTACATTTCAGCAGTTACTATTTCATAAATAAATTTTATGATGTTCCAGGGACCAATATTTTGTCTCACCATTACAAGTACCAATATTGTCATTACAGAAAACTTTCTAGTTGCAAGATTTGTTTATAATGTGGTCCAGGTCATGCATGCGCACTCTCTCTCTCTCACCTATATATATATATATAGTACATATGTGACGTTGGCACTAATGCTGTTCTGAACCAGAGTTTTAGACTCAGCTTAGTACCTTAACTTTTTCTTCTGGGTGTATTTATCTTTGTAACACAGATGTTACAAAAATTGAAGGATGAAGTGATAGTAGAAATATTTCCACTGTTAAGCTGTCCTTGAATTTTTATCATAAAACATCATTTTAATGATATTTGAATGAACTGAACCAGCTGAGATTGTGTTTCCATTTCTCCTTTAAGAGGTTGTAAGTTTGGTTACTATTGCTGGAACAATATTCTTGGCTGCTCAGTCTTCCATTAAATTACAGAGCTTTCACCTTATCCTTGAGAGCCCATCACATGGAATAAATGGCCCAAACTACACCCTGAGAGTTCTAGGATTGTAATAAAGTGTAACTTTAGTAAGAAAACAAATCAAGACTGGTCAGTGATATTCAGATCATTATTTGTTTCTCGCTGAATCATCAGAGAAGAATGCATGCAACGTAATGTATCAAAAAGGCCAGAATGCATGTATCATGTCTTTGTAGAACCACTAGCATTGTCAGTAATGTCATTGAAAATATAAGAATAATACTGTCATTTAAAACAAAAATATGCTTCACAATTGCAAAATTCAAGAGCGTGAAATCAGGTGAAGACTGCTTTTCCTCTCTTTCTCTCTGGGCGAATGTACACCCCGATGAGCAGATGGCATTCTGTGGGCTGAGGGTGAGTGACTAAGGATTCATGGCAGGGTCACATCACAAGATTATATGTAATTGACATATTCTGCTCTAAAAGCTTTTGGTTCCACAGAATGCTTAAAGCATTGCTTAAACTGCAGTAAGAGAAAGAAAGTCATCATTCAAACATTATAGTATGATGATAAATGAGGTATTTTCACCACCTCTATGTTTTGGTCGTGGTAATGATTCCAGTCATTGATAATGCTAAAAACTGTGCCATGTATCATGATTGTATTATAAATAGTAAGGTCAGTAAGACCATTGTATTGCTTGATTTCTTTATTTATCTTGTCCTTATTTTATGTTTTATTATCCCAGTGTTCCCTGAGATCTTAACTATGTGTCAGGTACTTGTCTAAGTCCCTTGTCAGGTACTTGTCTAAGGTACTTGGATTATCAAAAATGAGTAAGGTTCCTATCGTCATGGGCTATGCAATTTGAAGGTAGAAACAAATAGTTAACCTATTAATTAGATACTACGACTGGGAAAAATCTGTCATTTTATAGTCAAAATACATATTATTTAGATAAAGTATACATAGCATAGAGGTAGACTAAATTTCTACTTCAAGGCAAGAAAACAAGACAAAATGGCATCCAGTAGGGTTAATCAAATGACAGTGCATGAGTTTAATTTTGGAAATCTGAAAAAAAAATCAAGCTACTTAAATTCTTATCAAAAAGAAAAACATAAACTAGTTCTTAGAGTTAGACAAACCTTTGCTTGGTCTCCACTTTAAAAGCGGTTCTTTCCATGGGATCTCATTCAATAAATATTAAATCCGAGCCTCATATTGTTTTTATAGCTAAACACAGAAACAATTTTATTTTGATTATTTTGGAGGATGGCTCTCTATAAAACTTTAAAATGAAACAATAGTACTGAAGTACATGAGGGAAAGTGATTTTACAGGAGGCTGGGCAAATATGGCTGAGAGATACTGACTTATGCTGATCCAGGATAATATATAAAACTTAAATAAATTGAAGAAACATGAAGAAAGAATAATCTTTTTGTTAGCTTTTAAGATCTTTTCTGTCATCTTGGCTTCTGATGAGTCTTACTGAGTAAATGATCCTGGTTATGTTCTCTACGTGTCCTAGTTCTTACAGCTCTGGGAAAGGGCAGATGTCTTTGCTTAGGAAATCAGGTAAGATGATAGGGGTAGCATTTATTCTATTGTAGGAGCACTCTGTAGTGAGTATGGAGATGCATTCCAATTTTCTAGGCAGGAACTGAGTTTTACCAAGTTTTCAAGGTTAATTACCTGTGATTAGTATTAGAACTTGGCTTTGTCTAATTCCTGGTATTATCCAGTTATTAAAATACACAGAAACTTCAGTCCAGAGGTTGTTGATGTTAAAAATACCTATAACAGAGTCCTGCAGGGAAAAATTTTTCTAATATATGTGAGCATACCTCTCTGCTTCATATTTGTTATTTTTTGCTGCCAGGACATTTTGCTAATTGAGCAGATATAAAAGTCCAGGGAAATCACTTACCTAATAAACACTGGAGACATTCATTGTCTATGGTAGAACTTTGAGTCTCTGTGAAAAGTACCCACTCACAGGTGAATTATTATTGCATTCTGGTTCTGCCTTTACTTCAGTCGGACTAAAGTGTAAATGTGAAACTCTAGTAATTCCAAAAGATTAATGATACATTTTCATCTTAATTTTTTACATTTTATTTTAGGAAATATTGTCAATTATAATTTTCAGGGATAATTTATCAGTTATTTGTTTTAGCCATATTCCTCAAAAATAAAATAGTTGGGAAAGATGAAATTCTCTATTATAATTATCTGCATATTTAAATTAGAAAATTGTAAGAGCATTTCTTTTCCAAAACTCGTGCAATTCCACATGAAAATTGATGTACAATTTGACCAGGGTATACATAAAACAGTCATTTGTAATTACTCGGATGTCAGGACCTTAACTTTTATTGCTACAGTACTGGGATGAGACCAGTAGAAGCCATGTGGTAGTTATATTTTTGTGACCCCATTAAAGTTCCTGAGAATGTGTGGGCATGGTGGTATATACCTGTAACCCCAACTACTTGGGCATAAGGATGCTACTTTGAACCCAGCATTGGTAATTTAGGTATTTGATATTCAATTTACTGTGTTATCCACAAACCTGCAAGTTGTAAACTACTAAGATGCACACCTGTGGAGAAAACCTGTAAAGAAAATGTATGCAGCAGCTGATGCTTAGAAATATAAATGCATTCAATGTATTAGAGAAAAAATAATTCAGTGGTAAACTGGATATTAAAATATACCGAGAAACATATTTCAACACTTACTCATATGCTAAAGGAATCTCTCAATTGTTAAATTATAGATTTGGTGTAAGTGTTGACTAATCATGATTTAAAATCAAAAAGCCCTGAATGTTGTGACATCCATTGAATTGGACCTGAATATTTAACATAATGCCCATGAAATCTTTTTTTTTTTTTTTTTTTTTTTTTTGCGGTACCAGGGATCGAACTCACGACCTTGCGCTTGCAAAGCAGGCACTTTATGCCACTGAGCTAAATCCCCAGCCCCATGCCCATGAAATCTTAACTTTTCGTAAGGTGCTTTCATATCTGCCATTGTCATCGTTTTGAAATTGAAGGCCATCCAGAACTGGAGCCTGACAAGACTCTTAAATATGTCGTATATCTCAAGGAAGCAGAAAGAATGTTACCGCAATTTATACAGTAAAATTTATGAAGATGATCTTTGATTGTGTAGAGGATTTGAGCACTGCTGTGATTTAAGAGCTCACCACACACTGATTTGCCTAATGACTTACTTTTAAGCCTGGATGTCTTCGAAAATAATTGGATTTTTGGAATCTTCATTTTACATAGAATACAGACACATTATTTTAGAGAGGAAAAATAGCATTCCTTCTGAGTATGGTACGTATTAAATTATATTGCCCAGTTCTTGTCATCAAGTTCTTTGTTAATCTAGCAATCCCTTATTTGACAACTATCAAAATTTAATTTTGAAATGTATAAGAAAGTAATTCTTCTATTATGCCTTGTTTTTTCCTGAACCTAGCAATGAAGGTACAAGGTTATGAGTGTAAAGATTAAAGAAATAAGGCTTCGTTGAATGCCTTCAATATTCAGGAAATAGCTGACCCAGTATATTCAGGCTTATGGTCAAGTCTTCAGATTTTTAATTGTTTTTTCAACAATGTCTAATTAACATACTAACTTCTGTTGCATGGATTTTTAGGTTGCTTCTGGTACCATCTGTTTTCATTTTGCATAGATTATCCCATATATACCTGACAATTTAGCATCTGAAGAGGGAAGATATTAGCTCCAGTAAATGTATAGAGAAAGTTTAAAGAAGTCACTGGTTTAGTTACTATCCTACCTTACTCCTCAAATATCCACACTTTATTTATTTATTTATTTTTTTAATTTGAAAGAGAATAAAACAAAAGGAGGCAGTACAGAGCAGATCAGAACAGGACAACATAGGCAACACAGTACTTTACATTAAGTCAACTGGACATCAACAGTA